>OX459097.1:7970953-8163453 GCA_949775045.1 Metridium senile | reverse complement strand
CCTGCCTGCCTGCCTGCCTGCCTGCCTGCCTGCCTGCCTGCCTGCCTGCCTGCCTGCCTGCCTGCCTGCCTGCCTGCCTGCCTGCCTGCCTGCCTGCCTGCCTGCCTGCCTGCCTGCCTGCCTGCCTGCCTGCCTGCCTGCCTGCCTGCCTGCCTGCCTGCCTGCCTGCCTGCCTGCCTGCCTGCCTGCCTGCCTGCCTGCCTGCCTGCCTGCCTGCCTGCCTGCCTGCCTGCCTGCCTGCCTGCCTGCCTGCCTGCCTGCCTGCCTGCCTGCCTGCCTGCCTGCCTGCCTGCCTGCCTGCCTGCCTGCCTGCCTGCCTGCCTGCCTGCCTGCCTGCCTGCCTGCCTGCCTGCCTGCCTGCCTGCCTGCCTGCCTGCCTGCCTGCCTGCCTGCCTGCCTGCCTGCCTGCCTGCCTGCCTGCCTGCCTGCCTGCCTGCCTGCCTGCCTGCCTGCCTGCCTGCCTGCCTGCCTGCCTGCCTGCCTGCCTACCTGCCTGCCTGCCTACCTGCCTACCTACCTACCTACCTACCTACCTACCTACCTACCTACCTACCTACCTACCTATCTATCTTATTTGGGCGTTTTGATTATTTGATTTCTGATAATTTAATTTAAATTATCAATTTTCATCACACGATCTTAAGTACAATTCGTAATTAATAGATTAAAAATAGATTAATAGATCAAAATTGGACGAGCCTTTTAGGCGAGTCCAATTTGATAACTTTCAAAACCTCGCGAGTATCTATTAATTACGAATTTTACGAGAATATCGTGCGATTTTTCATTTATAATATACTGAAGAAATTAATTGGTACTCCACAGAATACAATTTACGATATAACTGTACTCCTCTCTTCCAATCAGAATCGAATAATTTTGAACAGTATCAGTTTATATAAGGATGCTTATTCGCAAATCTGCAGCTTGCCAACTCATAAAACAATAGACCGTATAACTCTCGTTCTCGCGATTCTGATGACAACTTTAGGTGGGGCGTATAGTAGTGTCATCTAAAAATATACATATAATGTATAGCTGCATGGGTCCGCATATGTTACAACGCTAAATGGTGAATAAATACCAAAAACAAAAAAATTACAAAGAGTGGGGGAAAGATGATTCTGTTCTAGAACTGCTTAATCAAAAGTATGTAGAACAAGACGCATAACTGCGTAATCTCGGGATTCTCTTTGATGTGCAAAATAATTTTAATGTATACACCTAATTATCATTATTGGAGTGTTTAGGTTAAATCATACACAGAATAACATGTGTGTTATTACGTGATTTGAATCGAAGTACTGTTGTGTGTGTGTTTCGGCCCGGCGGGGTTCTTAATTAAAGCGCTTTCAAAACTGATGATGATCGCTTCTAGGCAATAAATTCGGCGAAAAGTTATATTTGTCAAACTTATTATCACAGTAATACATTAGTTAATGGTTTATTATCATAATTGGAGTGTGTTTGATTTAAGTAAACACCGAATTACCGTAATAAATCAGTTTATTTCGTATATTTCAAGATATTTGTGTGTATAAGTGACATTGACCATACTGCGCTTGCGTGGCATTTTGGCATTGAAGATGAAAAATTAAGGCGAAACTTATACTCGGATTCCACAGGAATCCCGAGTAATTAAGTTGGGCACTGTGAATTAAGCCATTTGGAGACATTTTGAGACTTGAATGAACGATCGAACGAACGAACGATTAATTGAATGCATGTGAATGAACGAACCACCAACGAATGCATGCCGGAAAGAGTGAACAAACGAACGAATGAATGAACGAACAAACGAATTTATGAATGAACGAATGAATGAACGATCGATCGAACGAACGAACAATTAATTGAATGAATGAACGAACCAAAGGATGAACGAAGGAATGAACAAACGAACGAATGAATGAACGAACGATTAATTGAATGAACAAACAAACGAATGAACGAACGAACGAACAAACGAATGAATGAACGAACGAATAAATGAACGAATGAATGAACAAACGAATGACCGAACAAACGAATGAATGAACGAATGAATGCATGAACGAATGAATTAACAAATGAATTAATGAACGAATAAATAAACAATCGAAAGAATGAATGAATTAATTAATGAACGAACGACTGAATACCTAGTTATGACTAATTAATTCACAGTAGACAAAATAGATGCATGACAATAGTTTTTATTTTTGCTTGAATAAACTATTCATGATAGTATGCACTGTCATTTAGACAATTGGTCAGCAATGTAAATATATTGTATCATTGAAAATTCAAATTCAAATTCCTTGCAGTCGTAGGCAATAAATGAGTTTTTATTTCATGGATAAATTAAAGTGTTTGTACTCTTTTTAAAATGTTATTTGGGATCGATCTATCGTTCGTTTTCTATGAAAACACGTCAAGTTATATAATTTTAAATTCATCAGCCATAAGGTGACGGTCGTAGCTTTGTTTCAGCATCGTCGTTTAGGGGACTGGGTCTCCTGGTCTGTAGAAATAAGATAGAGAATGATTAGTAATCCAAGATATGGTAATGATTAGCCTCCAACGCAAGCAACTCCTGAGTCCGAGAGAATGAGTTTGGGGTTCCTGTGTTGAAAATTCGAAATTCCCACTTTCCATCATTTAGTCATTTTTTGCCATATGCCACAGGAAGCCCGCGTCGTTTTTCTTTCTTTTTTTTTCGTTTTTTCTGTCTTAGAGATGCCTGCGGAGGCAATGGTAATGATAAGGACTGTCGACTAAAATGCACAATTCTTCTCTCGGTGTAATGATTATTTAGGACAAAAAGTACAACCCAGGGGGACTCCCATTATTCAACAAGTGGTATAGGGGCGAACGGCTGGCGGTTTTGAAAATGATCCCTAAAAGGAACCCAAAATTTACAAGAATTCGCACTGTCATAGTCTGATAGGTTTTCACCCCTAAAAGGTAAAAGCAAAATGAGCAAGCAAGCAAGCAAGCAAGCAAGCAAGCAAGCAAGCAAGCAAGCAAGCAAGCAAGCAAGCAAGCAAGCAAGCAAGCAAGCAAGCAAGCAAGCAAGCAAGCAAGCAAGCAAGCAAGCAAGCAAGCAAGCAAGCAAGCAAGCAAGCAAGCAAGCAAGCAAGCAAGCAAGCAAGCAAGCAAGCAAATACGTAACTGGCTCACTGGTTATTGATGATAATATGTTTTAGTATAAGTATAAGTCAGTCACTGAGGGTGTTCATTACTTTTCCCCAGTGACTAATATTAATTAAAGCCATGCACCATATTAATTGACTTACCCATATACAATACAATCAGGCCATGGTAGTCCCACGCTCATGGACGATGGACTCCACGTACCGTTACCATGACACGTGTATGATTGTGCTGCCAGGAATCTCACGTCAAAGCCTTTGTTACATAACAACTTGCACACCACATCCTTTGAACCAGACACCTCGGTACAGGACAGTTTACCGTTCTTTGGGGGAGGGTATTTCTTACAATTCAATCCTGAGGGAGAGAGGGAGAGTAGTATCAGCCTTTTTCATATCGATCAAGGGACTGGAACCAAGTTTATCAAAATTAATTTAATTCAAAAATAAACCCCTTCACACGAAAGAACAAATACAAATTAGTAAGAATTGAAAGTTTGAACAAGTTTGTGCAAATTGCAACGAAATTATGGTATTTTAATGTTTTTTTTTTTCAAAAAAACAAAAAATGTATGGTTTGGAAGGACGTTTTGGAAGGACACCATACATTTCTCAATAATTTTGGCAGAGTTTGGATGCTCATAATTGTTTTTCTATTTAGCTAACCGTTCTAAAACTTGGTCAATAAGCTTATATTTGGTTACTTTCCCATGAGACGGGGTTATTTCTTCTGGAACCATAATTGAATTAGTTTTTCACACTCGTACCCAGTCCCTTGCTCGATATGGAAAAGGCCAATTATTAGTAGTCATGATCAATAACAAGCTACCACTGTCCAAAATAAATGAAGGCTCGGTTTAAACTGCAAGTTTAAGGCACGATACTTATAACAATTTAATGCTGAGGGAGAGGGGGAAAGTATAATATTAGTCATCAATAGCCATCAACAACCAGCTACCACTGTCCAAAATGAATAAGGGCTCGATAACACTAGACTGCGAGCAGCCCCTACTCAGTTTCCTCTAGATTCCAAGGAACCCTTTTATAAAACGCAGACGTGTAAGCATTGGATCTTGTTGTCCTCTGAATCCGGCGGTCTACCATAACACGGTTGATTTGTACAACTCTGGCTACCTACTATACTCTTTGCGTGAAAGCATACATTTTAAATTTGTTTTCTAAACTCAATTTTCAGTTATACCGCAAACCACAGAGTACAGCGTATTACGTCAGCTCGATTACGTAAAAGGAAAGCTATATTGCGGATTACTTTGTACAATCCCTTATCGTTTCCTGTTTTAGAAAAAAAAACTCAAACTTCACAGTTAATTAAGGACACCCAAAAACAATGTCTTATGTTAAGAGGCAGTTGAATACCACCGATTATTATCCAACTAGTCATAGACAAGTAAAAATAACGCAGGAGTAGGACTGGATCGAGTAAAAATATCCAGCGATATTTATACTCGTCTATCTAGCCCTCAAGTAAAACAATATTTTGCTTTATAAAAGAACAAAATTCTTTTGATTGGATAATAAATAACTTATTAAACAGTTTGATATGTAATATGGCTGGATATTTTACTCGTTATCTTGCATTTTGACTCGCCCGTAGCCTCGTCAAAATACAGCGTTTCACTCGTAAAATATCCAGCCATATTACACATCAAACTGTCTAATAAGATATATTATATACAACGGTTTTCAAGCATTCTGATTGGCTGTATTTCAGTATGATGCAGGATAAATATGCCACACCATATATTCCACAAAAAAAGTAAAGCAATTTAGATTTGGGAAGTCGTTACCAGTCTTAACATTTGAATATCCGGAGTAATAATCCTTAAAGTATATATCCCCTTAATTGCAGGACACCGGATGGACAGCGTTGCATGGTGCACTTTTCTCTACCGAAACCCTAGTCTCTCCCCCGCAGCCGTTTTTAGTGTCCGAATGTAAGCAGCTGTTTGCGCAACCACACTAAAAACGTGCGGCGGAGACTCCCATAACACGGACCTCATTGACTTTATCCAATGAAACGTAACTAGAAAGAAAACGACACGGGAAAAAGACACATGAAGTGTTCTCTATACCCCACCAAATAAAGCGAACCACTAAACTGTACAAGTACGTAAAGTTTTATTTATTTATTTTTTTATAATATTTTTATTTCAAGGATAGACAGCACATTTTTTTTTACAATTAACGAATACAGTACTACGTACTGTATCCTAGATTTGTTTGTATTATTTACAATTAATAGATGCAGTACTAAGTACTATATCCTAGATTTTTTTTTATTATTATTTACAATTAATAGATGCAGTACTAAGTACTATATCCTAGATTTTTTTCTACAGTAGTAAGTACTGTATCCTAAAGTTTTTATTTTTCTTCACTGGTTGATCCACGTAGACGCAATGGAGACGCAACATGAAAACGCAAGGCTGCTCATTAGTATTTCCAACCACTGATAATTTTGGTGTTATATTGCTACGTTTTCGTAAAGACACAATGTAAAACAAAGGCTAGTTCGTAATGAAAAAGCGCAATGTACCCACAAGGCTGTCTACGGATCATAATGGGCCCTCGGCGTGCCTGGACACCTCATATAGCAACAGGATTTTCGAGGGCAAACTGAAGCTGCTTCGCGGGGTAAATAAAATAACAAAACACTTGATCTTTGGAGATATTAATTTATTCTTTAGTTTGACGTTTCCAATTCAATCTAATACTTAAGATTCTTTCTCTTTAAACCTGTCGTCCGTCGTTTCTCCTTGAAATGTTGTTTTTGACCTTTTACTTTTTGCCTTTACATATATTTTGCACTTCAAGTTGGTTGAACATTTTGCTGTGTGGTTATAGATTGCTCTTTATATCATTTTGAAATTAAAACCTTTGACTATTTGTTAAGTCTTTATTTGGTGCGAAATTCCTCAATTCTTGAAATTAAAACCTTTGACTATTTGTTAAGTCTTTATTTGGTGCGAAATTCCTCAATTCTCTTTATGTCGACTTCGAAAAAACATCGACAATATACTACCTCATGAAATTTCAAGTTCCCGAGAGGTCTTGAAACAGGAAAAAAAAAAAATTAAAGGTTACGTGACTAGTAGCCTTGCAAAGTCGCCATTTTGCGTGATGTTCACAAAACAAGAGGACACTTTTCACTTTTCATGTCAAAAACAACATTTCGAGGAGGGGAGACGGACGACAGGTTCATAGAGGAAAAATTTTAAGTGTTAGATTGAATTGGAAACGTCAAGCTAAAGAATAAACTCCAAAGATGAAGTGTTTTGTTTTTCAATTGGAATTTTTATTCACCCCCACGAGCTAGGCAGCTTTGCCTTCAAAATTCCGTTTCTATCCTGCAGTATCCAGGCACCAAGTTATTGCAAAGGGCCTATGGATCAAATCAACAGCATCCAAGCAAATAAAATAATTAAAATAGAACATGTAGTAGTAACAGAGCTTTTGCTACGTTTTCTTAAAGACGCAACGTAAAACGAAGACTAGTTCTTTAAACACAAACTGGACCCGCAAGTGTTCTCTTGGTATGCGCGAACCTTTGGTTGCGTTTGCGTAAAGACGCAGCGATCGTAACGTAAATGAAGGCTTATTCACAATGACGCACTGAGTTGAGGAATTAATCTAAAACGCAAGGCTGTCGACGGGTCGTATTAGTAAAGTCAACAGTATCGAATCAAACCCAAACAACGACGCAGTAGCGGAAATCCACCACCGCGTCGCTCAATGCAAGGCGGCGGTGTTACTGTTATCTTAGGGGTCAACGCAGCAAGCACACAGTCGGAGGAAAAAAAATAATTAAACAGGAAAACATTCCATATTCAAGACACCAAGAAGAAGCATTTCAATCTGTTAAAACACTACAATATAAGAAAGTCGGGCCGGAAATGGTTTTAACTTTTTCAAGATTTTTTTTCTAGACGTTTTTAATTTGTTAAGTAGAACCGGACATCATATGTAGGGTTTCCTTGCTAAATACATATTAAAGAACCTTATCAATCAACACTTTCAATAGCGAAATGCATCAATAAATGCCCCGCATTGCTGAGCTTGAAATTATAAGAAGTCTTTAGTTTATAAGGTGCGGTTCACTTTAATAAAAATAGTCAAATAACGAAGTACATTTGCTTTTTATTAATATAAAAACTAATGTAAAAAGGCCCAAAAAAGAAAATGTCTAAAAAAGAAAATATTCATTAAATAAAGCCTTCAAAAATCTATTTAATTTATGGAACAGTTAGTGCAAAATAATAATTAGCAATATAGTTAAATAACGAAGTGAATTTGCTTATTAATAAAGCAATTTAATATCAAATAAAATGTTTAAAAAAGTAAATCTTGTTACTGATAAAGCCTTCAAAATATATTTAATCAGTATGGAACAGCTACAGCGCAACGCGCCTTACCGTGGAATCAGAAAGCGAGAATTTGACCGTAATATAAAAGACACGCCGAGTGACAAACGATAAACACTTTGAAATGTTCAAAAAGAAGAAAAAAGTGAAGTGTATAAGTGGTTGAAGAACCTCCCAGGATGTTTAAATTTGAAAAGGTGTAGAAAACTTGAAAAGAAAAACTTTTGTACGCTAATTTTATATTTATAAATCAATAAGATTTAAGTTATATGAATCGAAAAAAGACTTAGCATGCGATATAAAGAGATGTTTTTTAACACTTTTAACCCTTTTATTTTTTTGCAAGCGCAAAACATGTACAAAATATCAATGTACATTTTGAACAACGCGTAACTCAACTGATATAGCCACATCTATGAATCTTTTTTCCGGATATAATAAGGATTACAAATTGACGCGGCACGAAATAAAGAAATCAAAATATTACAATTGCGTAACAGAGTTGTGAGAAACTTTCAAGTCATTCAAGAAAACACTAACAATCCAAGAAAATATTAAAAAACTTACATTTGGTTTTCAAGTGAAAAATGTAATTTTCTCAGGATGAAATTTAAAAAAGCTACTATGAATAATAACACCAACTGAAGCAAACATTACCTATTGTTATGATATAACACACGAGTTAGACTTACCTGCAAAACCCACATGATTCGCCCAACAGACGTACACCACCACACTTAGAATCACAAATACTTTGTAAACCATTACACGAAAGTTTGTGTTCTACTGAAATCCAAACAGATAAAGACGGTAAAAAATAGGTCGAAATGTGCGAGTAGAATTATTTGAACAGCCTTTTACCTCACTATGACTTACTGCCTTCTCGTTTGCTTAGCTGTGTAGAATAAAACTGGTAACCTGTTTCTTATAATATGATTGGAAGCGGGTACTGGGTTTAAGAGGAATACGATACCAAAAGGAAATCCTTCTTCTAGTAATCTTTCGTCAGAATATATTTTCTGGATCCCGTCTGCATAATTACATGTAAATTAAGATTTCATTAGGCATATACTGAATACGAAACTGAAATAGGAAGGGTTAATGTTGCCACAGCTTCCAGCTAGGACAATAGTGTTTTTAAAAGGTTGAATAATGCATCATTATATTATTTAAATGCATGTAGTATGATATGTATATTTATCATGAAATGATGGTCAAGCGGGATGTTTAGACGTATTCCATTACGTAGACCACCCGCAAATCTCCTGACCCCTCCCCTCGTGAAATTATTAAATGGTTGCACATGATTTGCCTGATACAGAGACGCACCCCTCCCTCCTCGTTCCTCCCTCTTTCTTCCTTTGTATATTTTCGTTATTCGAAATTTTACCCCCTTTTTACTTTAAATTCCTTTTATTTTCCTTTCTCCCCTCAAACTCAAAATATATTATATTATAAATCCAGTTAAAGTGTCAAACCATCAAATGAATATTCCAAATTATCTTCTGGCAATTCCTTGTCGACTTTATATAAATCTAGTTTCAGTCCAGCGGTAACTCATAAATGCCTGGCAATAGGCCATATGTACGATGACTTCATTTTACTACCAGCATGCTTTACAAATTTTCTTTCTCATTCAGATTTTTATCCTCTCTTGAGAATACTAGAACAATAGACCTCTTTTTATCTCCGTATGCAAATTGCCCATTTCAGACCACGTGTCATTCCCTTGAGAATTGTTCTTTTATGATGAACGTGTTATATCATTTACATGTGAAAGAAACAATTCCCAAGGGTAGCATCACGTGATCTGAAATGGGACAACAAACAAGGAAGGTAAAGAGGTCTAATGGCACTAATTATTTAACAAATTGAAATGCGCAAAGCATTATGGTACTGGTCTAACTGATGACGCTATATACTGCAAACAGTCCCTACTTTTCCCTCCGGATTCGTTTTCCTCGAAATTCGGATGGCAAAGGTGGGACTTCTCGCAATCTAATTTAAAAGAAGAAACATGAGAAAATGACCCAAGGACTCAAGAATAGTATGCTACACGAAGTATTAGCCTCTATTGCCTACGCTGTTCAAAACCACAGGCAACCCAATTAAGGACACAGGAAGCCCAATTCACATATGAACTTTATATTCGTTGGTGGAGAAATGAAAACGTTGGGTCTTGTATATAAAGGAAATTTTAGACATATATTTCCATTAAGTTAGCTACTGCCGTTTTCAATATTTCTGATTTTTCGTAAAAAAACCTTTATCCAAATGTTGAATTTTATGGCGGAAAAATGATTTTCTTTTAGAGAAACCCTTCAGAAAACTATTGTTAATTCTTAACTTTACTGAGGTTTTGAGCTTTTACCCTTAGTATTTATGATATTTTATCACAGCAAACTATATGACAGGCGATGAACGGAATATTAGAGTACAAACATTAAAAGCGTGCCACATAATTAGTACTAAATAGTGATATTTTATGCCAATTCTATTGTTTTCTATTGTTCAATACTCCAGTTTCGAGATCTCTTTTACTCATTGTTAGCCTCAAAACCATGTAATATATTCTTTTGTTCAGTAAAAGTCCGTGCAAATGAAAAAGATTTGTGAGCATAGAAGACAATAGAGCTTTCCGATTTAGCGGAAAATCGGTGGAAATGGAAGTTGACCTAATAAAAATATATCTGAGTAAAAGAGATCTCGAAACTGGAGTATTACCACTATTTAGTACTAATTAGTACTACTTGTTTCACGGGTATATTGTTTGAACTCTAAGGAGAGAAACTTGTAATGAATAAGACAAAAACTACGGACATGCTTTGCAGGCTTGAGACGCGGTAGCTTCGGCTGCCACCATTTTTCAAATAGGTGTAAAAACGCATTCACTAAAACACATAGTACCAAATTAATTTGTATGACATGAGTTTCGTGCGTATGTAATTTTTAAGCTTTGTTTTATTTCTTGTATACAGTAGTTTTCGGAATTTTTTCAAAATAAGCGTTTCTTTTGGGGAGAACGGGAGAAAGTTGTTTTTGGCTGTTTTGGGATAGCTGTGTTACCGATATGGCCGCGCGAAACCTAAGACGAGTACAAAAAAATTGGTTGAGCTCTTCCCCCTCCCCCCACTCGTTTTTTTTTTTTTTTGCACTCGTCTTAGGTTTCGCGCGGCCATATCGGTAACATAGCTATCCCAAAACAACCAAAAATCAACTTTTTCCCGTTCCCCCAAAAGAAACGCTTGTTACGCAGGCTAGAATCTATTTCAAATTGAATACAAAACAAAACAAAAAGCAAACAATGAGATGCAAATATATGCAGTATTTGTACATGTACTACCAGAAATTGGCCACCAGCCTAATTGATTATTATTCCAAACAAGGGATTTATCACTGTGTTTACGCATACTAAAAAACAAAACACTGGCCTTCGATTCTCAACTAACTCTTACATTTTAAAGATAATTACCTCAAGAATATGGCGCTTACAATACTGAACTTCAATGTCACATGGATTGCGGATTTATTCATATACGCTGGCTATTTTGGGCTCTATTATTTACTAGCCTTGGAGTTCTGGTACGAGAACCCTTACGCTTCAACCGGAAAGACAGAAGAAGATGCCAAACCCTGTGACAAACCTTCTCCGGAAAAGAAAGACGATGAGAAAGAAGAGAAGGACAGCGATGAAAAGCAGAACGTAGAAAAACTGGAAAGTAAAGACAAAGCAAATGAAACAAATGAGAATGAAAAGAAGGAATCACCGAAGGCACTGGAAAGCACACTATGAAATTGAAATTGAAAGAGACGATTGGATTTCGTTTTTTCATGTTAAATTGATACTCAGTTTAAACTTGCTTGTGGTACAATGTCTGGTATTTGAAAATTCATGAACGGGTTTGTTACATTTTCGAGACATTTTCGATATGCATAAATATATATTAAAGATGCATGTAACTTTCACAGGAAAAGGCGACAAATGCTTTAATTCTGGGACCACTTAACTGATCAATTTTCTGTATAACCACATACCTTAAATTATGTGTAGCATTAATTTCTTATTTTGTTAAATTTGAGACTGCATTTAAACTTATAAATGCATAAAGTGAAACTGAAATTTAGAATAATATATTCATTCGTATGTAGAAATAAGAACATGAAATAGGGTTTTATTGTTGAGGCTATCAATGAAGTTTATAACAAATTTAACGACATAAACAGCGTCATCTTATGCACCACAAGGAGTTAAGAGGACATATACATTATAGACAGAAATGTTGAACTATTTTATCAGTATTGTTATTATATATTCGTACGAAACTAAAATGTAAAAGTAACTAGTATATAGCAGCTATACTATACACATAGTTTAATATTCAGAACATTCAGAGTAAATAAGAGTCGCATTCAGCAGGTATTTCGATTCATTTTGACAGTTCCATTATAAACATGCAGTAAACCCATGACAACTAGCATACAACTCTTTCAAGAGGATAGGTTCAGGGGGACGGAGGGGGGGGGGGGGGGGGGATGAACTGGGTAACTTTTCACCCCCTTTTTGCAGTAAAGTCCCGTTTTAGCAAAGAAAAGCGGGCACATTACGATCTTTGCGTTCTTGTGTCTGCCGTTATCCGCCAAAAGGATATCAAAGCTCACCCCACTTGTCAAATTTCCGGATCCGCCCCTGAGGTTGTCACAGATTGTCCCACACTTTATTTCAAGCATATCTGACTAGATGTCAGTGAATCATTAAAATAGTTTCGTCAACTTGAGCACAATATATGTCAACATGCAGTAACCGGTGTAGCCTGCATAGAGGATGAGGGGAGAATGGTAGGGGATGGTGGAGAAATTCCCTCTCCTCCCTCACCCCCTTCCCTCCCCTCCCCTCCCCTTGAGAGCCTGGCTACACAGGCTACGCAGGCTGTAACCGGCATGCATAAAATGGAAGTAGTTATTTTCTCTTTTACTCCGACGAAGGGCTAAAGCTCGAAACGTCAGTAAAGTTAAGTCAACATTTTTTACGGTATTACAAATTTCATTATATTACCTAGTATCGTATAGTTATTTTCAGTTAACGAACCCAGCTTTAACCGATATATTTCAGAACTGATTCCTCCATTTATCATTGCATTCTAAAATCGAGGAATAAAGCTGGAAAACACAGGTCACTATTTGTTATATTTTTTATGGAGAGGTGCTTCTCTTTGAAATTAATTAAACGTCGTACTAGTGACACTAGACTGACCAAAGAAGAAGACGAAAGGAAAGCATCATCATTTTAAAATGCATTTGCAATTTTGCGCTTTTAAATTTCCCGCCCTCATACATTGTTACCATAGAGCTATTTGTAGCCTGCGTTGCCGGCGGTCTGCGTGATTAAGTAGAGGAGAAAAACGGAGAGAAAAAAAGTAACCTCGCAGACCGCCGGCATCGCAGGTTAAGTTATTTGTGTCAGGTTTTATCCAATCCGAATACAATATCCCTTTGATTTACATAGCAAAAGAAACCGAGAACAATTGTTGTTCATTATGAGTCAACAAAGTCAGTTCGAACTTTTTGAAACCCGCTAAAACCGCCTGAAACCAAGAATCAGAGAATTCAACTTGCGCATCTTCCTATATTTTACGCTTTCTTGGAGATTGATTGCCGCCATGGATGTAACAATCGACTCTGACTTTCTTATATACTTTGTGATCGCCATGATATATGTAGTACTAGTGTACTTGATATTAAGGGATGCTTTTGCCCAGCTTTTCACAAGCAAGAAAGACAAGAACAAGCCACTGATCTGTCCTCGCCATGGACCGCCAAATGGCCAACATTTGAAAACCTCTTGAAGGAAATAAACAGCACTGGTAAGTTTGACGGAAACGGCTGGTGCACTTCTAGCCTCAGTTGCTCAAAGCTCGATTAGTACTGATAAAGGATTAGCTATATATGTTTAGTCAGTAACTCAGTAAATATTTAAACAAGGATTAGCAATAAAGCGGTCGATTATAGTAATACTGACACAGGATTAACTCTCTTTTAAAGATTTACTAATCGTGCTTTGAACAAACATGTTATTCTGTTTAGGCTTGTTTAGAGTACGATTGCCCTGTGCAGCTGTAACGACTACAAGTATAAGTGTTTTGCGGTACTAGCAAATACGACATTACTGCTATATAGTTGACGGTTTTATAATTTGTAAAAGATCAGAGATTTATTTTGCACATCCGTATACAATGGTCAAAATTGAACTTTGTAGTTATAGATGTCATCATTTTGTACACCTTGTTCAGTAATAGATTCAAAAAAGACTAATAATAAAAATGGGATAGCTTCATTACAAAGTAAATCCCCCCAAAAAATGTTTTAGTTTTTCTTTTCCGATCTTATAAGATCAAACTACAGATACAGGTGCAAAGAGATCAATTCTATTAAAAATTCTGAATTGGGACGTATTCATTCATATCGAAGTGCCTACAGCGATTTTGATTGTCAATTCCAAGCAGATGGTGCACGAAGAAAAATAGTCAAAACAGAAATAGAGAAAGGAAAAGACTGATAAACAGGGAAAGAAAAGAAAGAGAAATGGCAGAGAAAAGGGAGATAACATGAAGAGAAATGGGAAAAAAATGGGAGAAAAGCGAGAGAAAATGGGGAGAAAAAAGAAGGGAAAATGGGACCTTACAATCAATTTTTTCAAGTTCAACTATCACCTTCCCTGCTGACAACTGCTGTGTTTAAGTAATCGCAAAACGAATACTGTCCTAACCGGTGTACTTTTATTTGTATTGCAGAAATTTTGAAAAAAAATCAAGACTACATAGTATAGTATAGAAAGGCAGACCAAGAAAGCTTGTAAATTGTATTTATTATTGTATTTTAAGACATCAAAACTTAATTAATTTGAATAACTCAATGTACATTATGTTACTTTTAATAAAATAAATTTTAAGGGATACAGAGGTCAAAGTGACTGACCTACCCCTCCCTTACATGTTGTATATTAATGTTAACGACTACCAAAAATATTATTTATTGCAATAACACCATTTTGATATCGGCGTCACTTAGGTGATTATGACGTCATTTTCATTTTGACGTCACTTTCATTTTGACATCACTTGAATGATAACGTCATTATGATCTTGACGTCATTTTTATGGCAATGATGTCATACTTAAACGACGTCACATTTTTTGAGAATTCTAAGAAACTAACAACTAATTAAAACGTCTATAACTTGAGCAAAATTAATTTGAGTTTATTTTAATATTATTAATATTATTTTTAAAACAATAAACGGGATGAATTTTATTATATTATTACTACAGTGCTAACGAAATGGTGATGGCTTCATAAAGAAGTCAAAAGAACAACTCACCCCTCCCATCACAGGAGAAGCTATTGTTTAACCTTATCTCTGTCTCAAAGCGATGTTCCAATGCCTTTTAACGACAACCTCAAATCAAAGTTGGTAGAGGGGAATGCTCCCACAATCCTCCACGTTTGGTTTGTGTACGGTGGAGGTCACGTGATGACCTACGTCAAAACAATAGCCGGCGCCGTGTCCTCTGAAGTTTGCCGGTTTTCTAAAGGCCCGTGCAGACGGCTTCAACATTTGCTTCAACATCCGTTCGATTTTGTTGAATGGCAATGTTGAAGCCGTTTATCCCCCTACGTTCAACATCGTTCAATTGCAACAACCATTCTCCAGCGTTCAACAAAATCGAACCAATGTTGAAGCCGTTTACCCGGGCCTTAATCATTCCCCTCTATCAGCTTTGTAAAAATAAACATTTTGTATAGATCTATATAATAATGTTATACTCCTGAGCAACGCTAATTGATGCCTTCAACATCTTTTATACACAAGTCTCTTGAAGATTTAAGAGTACAAATGAATCAAAAATATTTTAACTTTATATGACTATATATTTCGAATAAAGGATGCTTAAATTGTTGCTGCATTAATCTATCATCATGAGATAAGCTGTTGGTACATATCCTTCATTGTCGTTATTCCCCATTACTTTAGTCCATCCGCTTCCATCTGCATCGGGCTCTGTTACTATGAGTTCCTCTCCTTCGTGAACGGGCAGTTCACCATCATTTGTACCTACAAAACAAGTTTAACACGTTATATTTAGGCTCGAACTTTCATACAATTACACCCTTGCCTACAAGCTAGTAGCGCAGGGGACTATGGGTAACCTATGCAAATTTTATTAGGACACAGGGATTTCATGGCCACATTGCTACTCTTTCAATATGTTATTGAGAAATGACCGTTTTGACTTATCAAACAACAAGAAAGGCGTTCCGAATGCACATTTAGATTCTGAACTGATCCATGATCCTTTGCGCCACTAGCTTGTGTGCTTTTCATTCGGAAAAGGTGTATACAAAAGAAATAGAAAACGCACACGCGTGCTGTATGCAGTTATAACTGGATACATCAATGTAAGAGAGTTTTCTATTTCTTTTATAAAATACAAATCGACCTATTTGAACAACATGCAAACGCGCGTGCTGTATGCAGTTATAACTGGATACATCAATGTAAGAGAGTTTTCTATTTCTTTTATAAAATACAAATTAATCGACCTATTTGAACAACATGCAAACGCGCGTGCTGTGTGCAGTTATAACTGGATACATCAATGTAAGAAAGTTTTCTATTTCTTTTATAAAATACAAATTAATCGACCTATTTGAACAACATGCAAACGCGCGTGCTGTATGCAGTTATAGCTGGATATATCAATGTAAGAAAGTTTTCTATTTCTTTTATAAAATACAAATTAATCGACCTATTTGAACAACATGCAAACGCGCGTGCTGTATGCAGTTATAGCTGGATATATCAATGTAAGAAAGTTTTCTATTTCTTTTATCAAATACAAATCGACCTATTTGAATGCAAACGCGCGTGCTATATGCTCTCATAAAGCAAGCGCCTCAGCCAATCAGAATGCGTGAATTCTAATAATTATTTTATAATATAATTTAAAACTTTTGTAAATATATAAAATACATAGACAATTAGTTACGTGAACCAAAACAACTCGTACGAAAAGTAAGCGAAATGAGGAAAATGAGCCTTGAAACACCCGAAACAACGAGAAATAAAACAAAATTCAAAGAAAGAGGAAAGCAAAATCGAAAAAGACACAAAACCAAGAAATGAACTAGCAAAACGGAACAAAATAACGCGAGGCCTGGCATGTAGTCTATTCATGCCAATAACTAAGCTGGATTGAGGTCAAGTGGATGTTTTTCTTTTATCTGATAGTTTGCTAATCTCCCTCGCAGCCGTTCTTAGTGTCGTCACGGCACGTTCTCTCACCACAAAGAGAGAAGTTAGTGAGGAAAGAACGTTGCGTGACGACACTTAGAACGGCTGCGAGGGAGGCTAATACATGTAGTTTGCAAAATGTTATACCTTCAAAATCGTAGAGAACTCGACATCTTTCTTCTTCAAATTCACCCTCATCACCGTCTTCAGGTTCTTCAACAGGAGGGACCAAAAGACTAGGTGCTGGCGGAGGTGCTGGAGGAACGTTATCAGATGGGGCTGGGGGAGGCTGCGTACTTGAGGACTTAGAATAACTCGGTGGTGGCGTTGGAGCTGCAGTGTTCTCAATAGTTGCTAAGTAAGACTGATATTTGAATAATTCCATACTGCATCTGTCAAGTTCCTTGGCATTTTCACGCAATCCTTCTTCCGTTGATGCTGGGTCACCAAGGTTTGGATTTTGCTGGTAAACTTGGGCCATTTTTTCCATTGCTTCTCTGTATGTTAATAATAAATTGTTGTTGTGAAAATTTTGGAAAGTGATCATTTTTTCCACAGCCATCATCTGTTCAACTATGTTGACTTCATGAATTTACATTTATGTTAATTTACATTTACATTATATTATTATTATCAACAACAACACCATCTTCATTATTAACATCACCACCACCATCAGCAACAACAACATCATCAACAACAGTATCACCATCATCATCGTCATTGCCATCATCATCAAAAACATCATCATCACCACCACCAACACCACCACCACCATCAGCAACAACAACATCATCATCAACAACAGTATCACCATCATCATTGTCATTGTCATCATCATCAAAAACATCATCATCATCATCACCACCACCACCACCATCAGCAACAACAACATCATCATCAACAACAACAGTATCACCATCGTCATTGTCATCATCATTAACAACATCATCTTATCTAGCAGTGTTGATACCAACCTTGATGACTTCAGTTGTTGAACTTGTTGCTCAAAAGTTTTAATATTTTTCTTGCAAACTCTCACTTGTTCTCCAGGTGGTAGAGTATTAAAATCATTACCATCTCCTTCAACCTAATTAGAAATAAAACAATACATCACTAGAACCACATACACAGCACTGCATAACAGGTAAAAAGATGAAAGAAAGATAGATGGTTTTACATCAATACTATAGACTCTTTTACTCCGACGAAGGGCTAAAGCTTGAAACGTCAGTAAAGTTAAGTCAACATTTTTTACGGTGTTACAAATTTCATTATAATTATTAGAGTGCACGCCATATAAGGGTGAAATAAAACTTAACTATTATACACTATTCTTCACAAACTTGCACAAACAAGTGCTATCACCGAGGCAGAACAGTGCACGTGATAATTTCATAGCTACATTTTTGGTGCAGATAATTATGCGTAAACGTGCGCTTCCAAGCTCATTTTGGTCACCGATACAAGACAGGACTGAAGCACATTTGGAGAACAGTTCACACTGGAGATGTGTTTAATGTGGTAGGACGGCTCAATTTCTTACTTGTTATTTCCTTTTATTATTGTGTGTTGAGGAATGCATGAAAAAGACAGTAAAAGGTAATTTTAGTGTAATGCCGGCTCAGATAAATGAAATCAAATGAGGTTGTTTTACTAGCTTAATTTAACTTAATTCTTGTGTTTTGTACAAAAATAAAATATTGGTGAAACGTTTATGTGTGTCGTGTACAGTGGTGTTAACTTGGTAAGCTTCCAATAAAGTAGTCAGAAATGATTTTATTTGCGTCTTATTGCTTATGTTTTAGCTTTGTCAGCCTTATACTCACTTTAGTTATCCTAAAAATGATGACATAAATCAAAAGTAAATGTTTTCTGACAATTATTTTTTGTTGTCTATATAAACTTAAGTCACGTCATTTGATGCACCACATAATAATGTTTTTATAATGGAAAATAGCCAGTAAACTAGTAAAGGCTGCATCAGTGTTTGATATTTAAACGATAGGTAATCAATATATTGAAATTTGTAACACAGTAAAAATGTTGACATAACTTTACTGACGTTTCGAGCTTTAGCCATTAATTCGTCGGAGTAAACTAATTAATAACATAACTATTTATCGTTTTATTTCATTGTAAGAGTATATAGAGACAATAATTATATGCTCCTAAAACATATTATTATTATTAACTAAATTTCATAAAAATAATCATTACCTTTTTAGATTTTCCAAAAGTAAATACTTTGGTCTTTTTCTTTTTTGTTTTGACTTTATTAGATGGTGTACCAGTGGTTGCAGTTTTCCCATATTCTTCAAATGGTATATCCCCAGGGGGTTGTAGTGCTGTCTTGTTTGTGTCAATAAGAGTTGATGAATCCTGATATAGCATCACAAAATGGAATTTCAATACATACCACTCTTAAGCCTGGTTCCCACGAGCGTCATTATCATAATCATAAGCAAAAAAAAACAAACGATTTATTATCCCCTGGGGAATTAGAAAACAAAGACCAAAGTGTTTCTTTTTCTAATTAACTTGTCGCTATAATGGAGGGTAGGTGCCTTGAGCAATGCAATGTCCATAGGCAATGGCAATAGGCAATGGCAACAGGCAAGAAGCAATAGGCAAGAGGTAACCATGGCAACCGAGCCACGGGTCAACCTCGGCACCTGTCACACTGAACAACAGTGGAATACAATACTTACCATCAATAACCAGGGAAGGGTGGGCGGGGCAATAGCAATCCAAGCAAAAGCAAGATGGCGAACAGTGACCACGATGCATCGAGTCGGCGCATGCGCACGCTAGCAACAACCGCTGACCGGAACAAAGCTCCAAGTTAACTTTGCTTAATATTAACCACATTTAACTTGTCGCTATAATGGAGGGTAGGTGCCTTGAGCAATGCAATGTCCATAGGCAATGGCAATAGGCAATGGCAACAGGCAAGAAGCAATAGGCAAGAGGTAACCATGGCAACCGAGCCACGGGTCAACCTCCAAGGAATTCTCTCCAAGCATTTGATATGGTGCTTGGAGCTGGACGACCCGTGGCAAAGCCATGGGACCGATCCAACCACCCAAAACTAGCACTCCAAGCACCAAGGCACCATCCCCCCGCCGGCAAAACTAATAACGCTTATGCTAATATCGCAGGACTATGACTGGATCGCTAAACAAACACGTCATCAAATTAGAGCCAAGGCAGTGTAACTTACCATCTCATGCCAATTTGCTTGAAGCACTTACAATTGCCTCCCGAGGAGTCCTGATATATTGTTTGTAGGCATCACTTTGCCACCGTCCTAATACTTGAATGAGATGGTCCGGGATGCCCCTCTTGGCAGCCATGGTTGCAGCCCCAATTCGAAAGCTGTGGCTGGAATAGTTGCCGGTTACCCCAGCTGACTTCAGGATAGCTCTCAGACGGTCAGTCACCAGTTGCCTGGTTAACGGTTGTCCGTTAGACAGAATAAATATGGGTCCAGAAGTATTACCACGGCGGGCCAAATAGCACAGAACTGACCTAACCGCACACAGCGATGGAGACCCTACACCAATGTACACGTGACAGCCCTGTCGAAATGGATCAGTTTTGGATGCTTTGACATGAACTTGCAGACAAGTTGGTGCCTCTGTTGAATCTACTGTGATATCCTGGGCAGACAGGTGGACCGCTGGATCAAAGGCCGCCAGTGAAGGCACAGTAAATTCGGCAGATCTGAGGAAACCAAAGTACGCCAAAGTGCATGCTGCCCATAACATACAGTCATCGAAAGAAGACAGGTTTAAGCCTGCCCTAACAATACTGAGCACCTCTGGAGAGACTGGAAGGCGCGTAGCTGAAATGTTTGCGCCTTGCACACGCTTAATGCCTTTTAGAACCCGCTGTAGCTGGAGGCAATTCAAAAGCGGATCAGGCATACCTTGTTCGATATGCAATGAGCGAACTGCTGATAAGTACACTTTAATAGAAGGATGACGAATGGATTCAGCTAACATTGTCGCAAAGAGGCACAAAGTCCACTCGTCTGTTGGGCACGGTGAACCAGAGGGGGCCAAGCGACCGCTCTGATAGCAGAAAGTAACAAACTTATGTTGGGCAGAAGTGTAGCAGCGACGAGTCGAGGGAGCCAGACCCTCAGACAAATAAGCTAAACACTGGTTGGCTAGAGTTCTGCTCCCAGGGAAGCTAGGAGTTGCATGGGAATCACTGTTGGTTGGTGGTCGGCATGTGGAGCCAGGTTGCGAAAGGCCTGCATATGAAAACGAGAAAGAGCATCAGCAACACCATTGGTCACACCTGGAACGTGCTCAGCTGAAAAGGAAAAGGAGAAGCGTGCCGCTGCAAACAGCAGACTGCGCATTAATGCCATAATATCTGGATCTCGCGAAGTCCTACTGTTCAAAATTGCCACCACTGACTGGTTGTCGACCTTGAACAAGACACGTTGACGCTCCCAAAGGTAGCCCCAAACATGGGCTGCCAGGACCACCGGGAAAAGTTCCTTGTAGGCGATAGACAAGCTCAGCTGCTGGGGCAACCATTTGCCATTGAACCATTGAGCTCCTAAGTATGCCCCATAGCCGATCGCTCCTGAGGCATCAGAGCCTACACAAACTGTCGGGGGTGGCACCAGAGAGGGGATGAGGAAGAAACTGATACCGTTCCACTGGTTAAAGAACTTCAACCACCACTGTAGATCCCTTCTGAACTCTACGTTCAAGCGGATAGGATGGTCCCCTCTCTTGAACAGTTTCAACAAGTCAATCATCCTGCGGAGGAAAGTGCGGCCTGGCCATACCACTTTGCATGCATGGTGCAGTACCCCTATCAAGGACTGGAGTTCTTTCTTGCGGCACGATTTACGGGACGACCAGGATCTTAGCAGTTCGAGGATCGCTGCAAACTTCTCGGTAGGAAGGCGTAGGGTTTCAGCCAGTGTATCTATTTCGATTCCTAAGACCACCAAGCATGTTGCAGGACCCACACACTTGTCAGGATGGAGAGGCAAGCCTAGGTCAGCTGTAACTGAAGTGGCAGTAGACAACCTGCTATGGCACAATGGAGAGCCTGGAGGTCCGGCCAGCACAAAGTCATCCAAGTAGTGAAGGATGTCTGGGATATCATAATTAGACCGAAGGATCCATTCCACCGAGCTGGCAATTGAGTTAAATATGAATGGTGCGGACCTCAAGCCGAAAGGAAGAGCCAAGTCAACATAATACTTGGATCTCCATTTCATGCCTAGGAGGTGCCTGTCCGTAGGATGGATAGGAACGTTGCGGTATGCACTTTCGATATCAAACTTAGCGAGTAGCGCCCCCCTACCAAGCTTGGCAACCATATGCACAATGTCATCAAGATTGATGTATTGCAGTGAACAATCCCCTGGATTAATGCCATCATTTACGCTATATCCTAAAGGAGAGGAGAGGTCAAAAATAAGGCGCCATTTCCCTGGCTGACCTTTTTTAGGGATAACGCCAAAACCGCTGACCTGCAGTGGGGAGATGGGAGGGAGATCAAATGGGCCAGCTAACCTCCCACGTTGCACTTCATTATCTAAGTATGCATCAATAATATGAGCCTGCTGGTGTGCCAACGCTTTGTTCTTCTTGACGGCCTTTAGCTTGATGGCCGGATTGAAACCCAATTTAAAGCCCTCAAGGATTCCGTGTAAGATGAACTCAACCCATTGCTTGTCAGGGTGGCTCTGGAGCTCGTACAAAAATCTATTGTAGTTCAGAGGGGAGATGTCCGCAACCGATGGAAGCTTAGGGCTCGATTCTACAAGAAATAAGATGCAACTATCACAAAAGGTTTTTACTACAATAACCCTCCACCAACACAATCCCGTAACAAATTGGGCATGCTAAATAGCTGAACATTAACTAAAATTACAACCTTGAATAAAGAACACACATAAAAATAGAAAGAAAAAAAAAATAATAATAATAACAATAATAATAATCATAGTAATAATCATAATCATAATAATAATCATAATAGTGATAATAATAATCAATAAACTAAAAATTGTTCTCTGACCGAGGATGGTCAAACACAAAGTCTATAAACTAACGAAGACAGTGACCATTAATAGCGTTTACGGCGCTTAATCTCGTCTGGTTCCCCTGACTGGGAGTGTTCGGTATGTGGCGGCTGGCGGTGGTGTGGGCATGCTTTTCTTCGATGGTCACCGTCACAAGCACTGCAAATATGACGAAAGCGGCATGTGGTAGAAGTGGCGATGCATTGGCCCGCGTTCCAGGAGTAGCAATGGGTCTTTGAGACTGGGTTACCCTGGGCTTCCCACTTTCCCTGCGAGGGCGCTGCCATGGCCAAAGAGCGAACTTGGGCCCCAGCTGTATGGAAATTGTACAACTGGACGTTCATTTCCGACCATGTTGTACGGTTCTCCGCGGCCGCCAGTTCGCGGAAAGCCCGGTCATAGTTTAACCAAGCATTTCCAGCGAACTGCCGATACGTTCGCATGATCAAAAGCTTGTAGCGTAGCAGATCGTCTTTCCGGTCAGGAAAGTATTTTCCCACGATAAGAGAATAAATAGTGAAGGCCTCACCCCAGGAAGTGATGTCGGAGATTTGTCTCTTATGTCTCTTTGTATTGGGAGAAAAGACCAGATGCCCATCGAAGAGAAGCTGAGGTTCTGGCTCATTAACTAAAATGTTTTCCGGCAATAACTCCTCAAAGTGCACGAACTTTCCCGCCGTAATTTGCGCTACTACTTTATACGGGATCGGGGAATATCCCGGACCAACCACAAATGGTTGATTCAACGGAATGGAGCCGGGAAGACGATCCACCACTGGCCAAACCGAAGAAATAGGTGCTGACCTCGTCGATGGAGGGTTCGGTAAGGCCCCAGGGAGAGAGAAGCAAGACACAAATGAAGGGACACTCGTTATAGACGTACCTGCGAGCGGAGCCGCCATTGCGCCAGCTGAATGTGATGTAGATGTAGAAGTTAATGCCAGTCCCGAAGACGCCGCCGTCGCCCAAGCGGGAAGAGAGCCAGACTGTGCGTAGTGGTTTGTTTGCGCCTGTAATGGGGTCGAGGAAGAGGAGATAACCGAGGCTGACGACCAACAAGGCGCTTGGCCCACGTTAGCCGCTTGGACCGCGTCCTGGACCATCGCCGACAACGGGGCCTTTAACGCTTCGACGAGCGAAGCAACCAGCTCCGTGGAAGGGGCAGACACGGTTGGTGGAGTACCCGACATCGCCGGCACGATCCCCGATGAACCGGAATCCGAAGAAGAAGAACAAGTGGTAGATGGTATACTTTCCAGGCTATTCCGAGTTTGACGAGGCATAATAACAAAGCGCCACCAAACGAATCCCCAGGGAACAATCGAGAGGACAAAAGAAGCGTGGTTCGACACAAAGACGTTCGTTGGAAACAGTATTTTCGGAAGATTGAAATACGATGGTTAGATTAAACGGTCCAAAGAACACGATAATAGCAATAGCAATCCAAGCAAAAGCAAGATGGCGAACAGTGACCACGATGCATCGAGTCGGCGCATGCGCACGCTAGCAACAACCGCTGACCGGAACAAAGCTCCAAGTTAACTTTGCTTAATATTAACCACATTTTATTTTGTTTTGCTTATGATTATGATTATGACACAGTGTGAACCAGGTTTTACTAAACACATGCAATTGCTACATTTTGTACAATAACAATGTAACACACAGAATAAATCTTTCCTAAATTCGCTTTGACACTGCATGTTAGTGATTATGAAACAACAGATTAAGGCCGAGGCTTGAGTAGAAAAAAATTGCATTATTTCTATAACTGATAAGTAATACATGTTCTAAAAGCCATACCTTTGCACCATCCACAGAAGCAGCATTAGACTTCATGTTATTTAAACAAGTTTGTATAATAGGCATCACATTACAATGAATGTCAGCATACTCGGTCAATAACGATCCAATTTTAGCAATTCTACTCTCTTCCATTGACTGCATTTCCTATAGATAAATAGTTACATGTAGATTAACTTTAAATAATAAATCAATATTTAACAACCAGAGCCCAAGGGGGAGGACTAAATCACAACCAGAGCCCAAGGGGGAGGACTAAACCACAACCAGAGCCCAAGGGGGAGGACTAAATCACAACCAGAGCCCAAGGGGGAGGACTAAATCACAACCAGAGCCCAAGGGGGAGGACTAAACCACAACCAGAGCCCAAGGGGGAGGACTAAACTACAAGCAGAGCCCAAGGGGGAGGACTAAACCACAACCAGAGCCCAAGGGGGAGGACTAAACCACAAGCAGAGCCCAAGGGGGAGGACTAAACTACAACCAGAGCCCAAGGGGGAGGACTAAACCACAACCAGAGCCCAAGGGGGAGGACTAAACCACAACCAGAGCCCAAGGGGGAGGACTAAACCACAACGAGAGCCCAAGGGGGAGGACTCAGGGGTAAGAGTATTGTGTACGCTCGTCAGGAATTTTCAAAAACACCCCTAAAACATATCGGAAGTCTAGCTTTAAAGAGGCATGGATTTTTCAGATCCTATTTGAAAAGTGAGTTACAAATTGTACAAATAAACTATGGAAAAAAGTGGAAGCATCCTGGGAGTGGATCAACAACAGGTGAGATGGATGATGATGGACAAAATGAACTTTAAGAGTTTATTGGAGCAGTGACTCCAATAATTCGCCCTAAGGAAATTCTCAAGCCAATAGGCAAAACATGATGATGATGATGTGGCATATATGGATGATAATATAAGTGGTAAGTGGATGATAAGTGATAAGTGGATGATAAGTGATAAGTGGATGATACTAAGTGTCAGCTTTTTTGAATCCTGTGTTTAATAAAGTTTATTATTATTATTTTATTACCCCTAAGAGATACAACACAGAAACAGAAAATAAAGAAGCACAGAAAACTCAGAATCTCCCTACATATTTTAGCAGACAACTCTCTTAATAGACCATGTTATCTAGCACCGCTTTAATTTTGACAAAAGGCGCATTTGCACAGGGATAATCTCTATTCAGAGTAAATTAAAAAAAAAAATTCCTATTGTTTTGCGGTTGCATTTAACCATGCTTGAATGAAATTTGTGAATATTTTGACAACAAATCAAGGCTTAGCCTGTGCAAATGCACCTTTTGTCAAATAGTACAGCGGTGATAGTTAACGTGAAACTGGAGTATTGCTGATATTTGCAGAGGGAGGAGAACTGGAGAACAGTAACACCCTTGTGGCAAGGGAGGGAACAATACATCAAACAACCTCTACTCACATATAATCCAGTGCCTGAGCGAATACTCAAACCTGGACCACTGCAGTGAGAGCTAGTGAGGGGCTAAACTGCTCAGTCACAAAAATTTAACATAAAGGTTTAAAAACATTTATAAAGATGAAAATATCATGTCATCTAATCAGTACTCACATTGAATACAGCAGGCATTTCACTAGTATAGTGTAAAGTCTGTTTGCTATTGGTCTTGTCTAACTGAGATCTGTAATCCTCTTTTGCTCTATCTGCTATTTGACCTTTTTCCATGGATATTGCTTTACACTGCATGAGACAAATAAAGTAATGTATGCAGTAATATAACAGTTGATTGAAAAACATTTATATAGCTGCAATAATTTAGGCTTACAGTACTTTGCAAAATCTGCACTTTGCAAAATGAAACAAAATAATTTTGCAAAATGCTTATCTGCACTTTGAAAACAGAAAATGTAGTTGCATATTTGCAAAGTGCAGATTTCGCAAAGTACTGTAAGCCCAATAATTATCATTATATATGATTGCAGTCATAAATTACAGATGCAAAGTTTGAAAGAAAATGCAGAATTATAATAAAGGATTATTAACCGAGCGTGAGGTCTGTACAGGAAAATATCAGACCGACGTCTTGACAGTACGGAACGAGCGCAGCGAGGTCCGTACAAAAAAGACAGAGGTCTGATATTTTTCCAGACAGACCGAACAAGCGAGGTTAATGAACCGTTTATTATATGGCTTTTTTTCTTAGTGATATACGAAATCACAAATATTTTGTCGCCGAATCTCTCATTATTGAATGAATAAACACACAAACTAAACTGGCTAAAAACACTTTGCAAGTATGAAAAGATAGAACTTTAACAAAATATTTATTGCAATACTTTACAAGTTGTTTTTAATTTTACGGTCTGAAAAAAAATATGAAAATTGGACCGTTGTCATGGTAACGGTCTGATATGGGAAAATATCAGACCGGAAATCAGCCAATCAGAGCACGCGTACTATCGAGCCATATAATAATGTACAGTATACTCTTTTGAAAATGAAGAGATGCCTGGGTGATTTTGTTTATATAAAAAATAAAACATCACTATATGTCCAAATTCAAAGTATAGGCAAAATGTTTTAGAAATTGGAGTTGGTTATCCTTAGTTTTTGAAATCCTGTCACAGGGAGTTCATTATTTTTTGTGGTTCTATAAAAGCCACTCTACAACTGACAATACTTATCTACCATAATCTACAATATAAAATATGGCAATAACATATGCTTTCATCAATGAAAGCTCCATCAATAAAAACAGCTCTATCAATAAAAACAGTTATGGAAATATTCTCCGCATGTTCACCTTTTCTACTTCCAACTTTGTCTTGCTCATATCCTGATCTGCTTTTTGGAAAACCCCAAATGCTTGTTCTGCCTCAGCACTGGCTCGTTCATATGACTTTTTGACCTTGACAAATACACAATAACATTATTGCTTAAACTTATAGACAATAGATTTCAGTTATTTGTTAGTAATGAACTAATTAACAATACTTACAGCTTCCAGAACTTTCATAGATTGGTCCAAAGCATCTTGAACCTTTTTGGCATCGACAAGATGCTAAGAAAGATAAGACATTAAGAAGGATAAACCACTTAAAGCAAAAAAGATGGAAGGAAAGAAAGGAATAAAGGAAAGAAAGAGGCAAGAAGGGAAGGAGGAAAGGAAGGAAAGAGGAAAGAAAGGAGGAAAGGAAGGAAGGAAAAAGGAAGGAAGGAAAAAGGAAGGAAGGAGGAAAGGAAGGAGGAAAGGAAGGAGGAAAGAAAGAAACAAAGAAAGGAAGGAGGCAAGAAGGGAAGGAGGAAAGGAAGGAAGGAGGAAAGAAAGAAACAAAGAAAGGAAGGAGGCAAGAAGGGAAGGAGGAAAGGAAGGAAGGAGGAAAGGAAGGAAGGAGAAAAGGAAGGAAGGAGGAAAGGAAGGAATAAAGAAAGGAAGGAGGCAAGAAGGGAAGGAGGAAAGGAAGGAAGGAGGAGAGGAAGGAAGGAGGAAAGGAAGGAAAGAGAAAAGTAAGGAAGGATGAAAGAGGAGGTTAGGAGGAAAGAAAAGAGGAAAGAAAGGAAGATGGAAAAAAAGAGGGGGAAAAGGAAGGAAGGATGCAAGAATGGAAGAAAAAACGGAAAGGATGAAAGAAAGGAAGGGGAAAAGGAAGGAAGGAAAAAAGGGAAGGAGAAAATAAAAAAAGGAGTAAAGGAAGGAGGGAAGAAAGGAAGGATGAAAGGGGAGGATGCAAGATGCAAGAAAGGAAGGGGAAAAGGAAGGAAGGAAAAAAGGGAAGGAGAAAAGAAAAAAAAGGAGTAAAGGAAGGAGGGAAGAAAGGAAGGATGAAAGAGGAGGATGCAAGATGCAAGAAAGGAAGGGGAAAAGGAAGGAAGGAGAAAAGGGAAGGAGAAAAGGAAAAAAAGGAGTGAAGGAAGGAGGGAAGAAAGGAAGGAGGAAGAAAAAGAAGGAATTAATAATTATAGTAATTAAGGAAGGAAGTATAAGTTAGGAAGGAGGAAAGGAAGGATTGAAGGAAGGAAGGAAGGAAGAAAGAAGGAACAGATAATAAAAATGAAGAAAAATTGTGGTAACTATTTAAATGTAATAAATTTGATACATGTATGATGATTATAAGAAATGGAAAACTACAGTACTCAATCATGAAGAAGCAAAAGATGAGGAATCACACTATTATATTTCACTATAAATCAATAAAAACAATACCTTGCTTCGTCCATTCTTTAGCTCTGCATAAGATTGTTTCAGCTCTTTGTAAACTTTTCCATTCAAATTTTCAGCAATCAACTCATGTTGGCCTGCTAAGTCATCTGTTTCCTTGACAACACCAGTAAAAGACTTGTGGTATGTAAATCTGTTGTACACAAAAAAACATTTGTATTTGTAAAGACACATTATTTATTTATTTATTTATGAACAATATTTAAGCAGAGATGCCCAGTTCAGCATGGCTGGTTTAAATGGGGCTCTGCACAAAACATACATCACATTGCATTGCATTTACATACAACAGGTTCCCATTTAAATCTGTACTTTCTCATTTAAATCTGTACTTATGCAAATTGTGTTGATGTGTGCTAAACACACAGATCAACCAATCAGAGTATATTATTTCTGAAGCGAACTTCTCTGATTGGTTGATCTGTGTGTTTAGCACACATCAACACAATTTGCATAAGTACAGATTTAAATGAGAAAGTACAGATTTAAATGTTATACATAAAGATACATAAAGATACATTATGTTCAATATCATATCTAAATTTAGTCCCGTTCACAGTTCCCTGCGCAAACTTAATAGGTAGCTGGGTCTTTGCATTGAAGTGAGATAACCATTGAGCTTACAAAAATAGAGACCTTTTACCACTAGTCTCACAAGACAATTATTCATATGATTGTCTCTATCATTGCAAGCTCAATGTCTGCCTCGCTTCAATACAATGGTTGGCTACCTTTCAAGACTGTGCAGGGAACTGTAGGGGACTATTATTACAAAGGAATTAAAACTGATAAATAAGATATTATTATTATTTAAACACTACACACATAGAGAGTGCAAACATTATATCCAATGGATGAAATATGATTAAATTGCTATATCATGGAACACAAATATTTAAATTTAGCCAAAATGCACATGATTGTGATTATAGAACATTGGCCAATACCAAATCGAGTAGAGGACTGGGTACTAGTTTGTCTAATTAATGCAATTAAGAAATGAATCTCATAATTAAATAGAGCACATCAAGGTATGTATGATTCCTGAGTTTGGTTTCATTTGGTTGTATTCTGACCAAGATACAGCCTCATAAAATTGACTAAAAATAGAAGGAAATGTATGGTTTGGAAGGACGCCTGTCCCTCCAATCCATACATTCCTTTGTAATTTTGGGCAGTTTTGAATGGCTGTAACTCACTCAATATCCAACCAAAAGCACCAAATCTCAGGAATCTTGCATATCTTGATCTGCTGTTTTATATTATGAGGTTCATTTCTTAATTAAATTAATTAGGGAAACTAGTACCCAGTCCTCTACTCGATTTGGTATTGGCCAATTGGGCATGCTGATTGGTTCAAGGACTTACTATTAATTTTTTGACAATCACGTACAGCAGTGCCTTAGTAGTTTTTATTTAAAAGCTGCTGGTTATTTATATTTTTTTCAATCGTTCATGTATGTATGTGTATTTATACTAAGAACAATTATCACCTCTATCTTTATATATCATTCATAGAAATTCACCTGGCCTTCAGTGAACTAGTGTTACAGGTAACAATATATATATCATTTTATCCCACATCATATAAAATACAGCCAATCAGAACTCTTGAAAGCTGTTGTATATTCGGCGGTATTCAACTGCCTGATCTAACATTGTGGGTTCTTTTTATTTTATATCACGTGGGATAAAAATAGTTATACATACTGCCAATATTCCACATGCCACTAGTATTTTCTTTGCATGCACACTTGCCTAAAGGCTTGTGTGTACTAGTATACTTTAAAATACAAGTGACTTGTGGGTTATTCCACTGTATGCTACTCAAAACCATTGTATAACTAATCTATAGTTCATGTCATCACCCTTACAAAATGGAGATATATAAAAATATATCCAATTTAGATCTAAAATATATGTATTTTAGATCTTTGACAAAAGATATATATATCAGATATAATTCAACTGTATCTCAAAAATGTACATACATTTCAGATATATCTGAACTGTATCTAGAGATATACACCTATTTCAATTAACGTTGTCCATCTGGAATGGTTGATCTGAGACCGATAGGAATTGTGGGAGCTCGTTAAACTGTAAATACACTATTATAATCACGCTGGAATATTAATGTTTACTTCTGAAATACTGTTATCTGTAATTCAGCACCATTCAAGTGTGATTAAAACAATGTATTTGAAATTTAATGAGCTCCCACAATTCCTATCGGTCTCAGATCAACCATTCCAGATGGACAACGTTAATTGAAATAGGTGTATATCGAAAATACATGTCAAAGTGTACATACATTTTCAGATATATCTGAAATGTACCTGTATTTTACTAAGATAATTTATAAATAATAATATATTTTGGGTATATTTTGTTAGTAAAATATATCTTAAATATATTTTGTATAAAATATATCTGAAATATATTTTTAGGGTTCCAAAAGTACTGTATCTTAAATATATATCAGATATATCTTGGATATAATATTTAGATACAACTTAGATATATTTTAGAAACCAAATAGATATACCAAAAATATATCTCCATTTTGTAAGTGCAACATTAGACCACCAAAAATAGAAAAAGTTAACATTAACAAAAATGTCAAGTGAAGTGCTCAATACTAACACAGATCTCATTATAAAGTTAAACATTGAATTTCAACTGCTGAAAAAAATAAACAAAGAATCACATTTCACTTGTTATAGTGTTAATCTCTACTTTAAGTGGACACTTATTTACAACAATTTTGTCACATGAAAAAAGAACAGTAGTAATTTAGTACGAGAGGAATATATAACAAAAGAAAAAGTTTATCTTGAGTGAACTTCATTTGTCTTTTACTTAATTCTTTTCCCACTAAATTACAAACGGCAGGACAGCATAGGTGTAACTAGGTGTACACAAAATACTAGTAGCATCTTATCTAAAGACTTACTTTTGATCTTCTTCTTCCTTTCTCCTTGGCTGGAAATTTTTGGCAAGTTTCCTAATATACACAGATAAATCATTATTGATAACTGCTACCTGGTTAACTTAGTTGGTAAATAGCCAGACTATAAAGAGGGAGGTGCAGCTAGTGTATTCCAAATCTTATTGTCACATTGTAACAGTTATAGCCTGCGTAAGCAAGCGTTTCTTTTGGGGGGAACGGGAGAAAGTTGTTTTTTTGGTTGTTTTGGGATAGCTGTGTTACAGATATGGCCGCGCGAACAGTTATGAATCGAAAAACCCTTTGAATACAATGTATAAGTACATGGATATTACACATGGGTGGATTTTATTTCCTTCCTCATTCTTAAAATCTCATCACCTCATCTTTATATAAATATTATTATTAATTTTAAAATTAATAATTATTATTACTATCAAATGTAGATGATAACGTAAAGAATGAGAAAGGTATTAACAGTCTTTGAAACTTATACCTATTGATAACTACTGCTGTTTATATAATAATGTGAATCTTATTTTTGAATATATTATTTACATAGCAGAATACAAGAGAACAAAGGCAAATACTTTAGCCATATATACATACATAGTGTATAACTATTTATAATGAATATTAGAAAAAGACTACATTTATTTTAATTCTATGATATTTTTAGACATCTAACACAACACTAAATTTTGAGCAAGGAAAAAAACTGATAAATTTTTGTACAGTACCTATATTAAGTCCTTTTTATATTTACTACTATGTGGATAGGAATTTAAATCCATTCTTTCTTTGTTTGGATTTAGACTACCACGACAAAGGGCTTAAGAGATCATAGCTGATCAGAAGAGAACAAAACTGAAAGACTTACAAGTGACACAAATATCACGGCCATGCATATTGCTGAATGATAATAATATTAATATTAAACAGTCAACTACGGCGAACTAGCGTGGGTCACAGTCACTTAATTTTATCGTATTGTAAGACTCTATCATGAGATACTACTAATGATTCAAGTTATCAATAATGATTGTACTGATTCATTTATAAAGTGTGTAATTGATACAACATTCCATCGCTTTGCAGGTTTTATCTTTTGTTTATTTCACACTTTAGACAGAGATATTTGCAGTATAAGTATAAACATCGCCTGTTCTTGTCTGGCTAAAGATTCTCGTAGATCTAACGCTAAAAAGCACTATTTCCGGATAATACTTACAACTTACGAAACAGAAACGAGAAAAGAAAGTTTACACAGAAGGGATGTAATTCAGTGAGTATGATTTCTATTGGGGTACATGTCAAACCAAAACCTTGACGTGTTTCGCTTTATTACTGATATCAAAAACAACACATTTCGTATGCTCAAATATACTGTCAGAGACCACTCGCACCCCGTAGTGGCCAGACAAAAAAGCAATAGATCAATCGATAGAGTAAATACGCGAAAAAGTCCAGTATATATGAAGCATAATTTATTACTTGCTACGCCTCTGCTCACCTCAACTCTCGTGCATAGTTCGTCTCAATTTGTATCCTCTCTTTCACGAACTTAGAAACCTTTTCCACGAATTCTATCCCAGAATGAGTATGTGATGAGATTAAATCAAACTGATCCTACAATCAGGAGAGAAAGCATTAATACGGCAGCACTAACAAAGCAAAATACAGCGGCTTCCACATGTGATAACACAGAAAATGGCCGACATGAAGCCAACTTGTGCATTTGACATCACTTTTACCATTTGAAAACCAACTGATTAAAGATCCTTACCCACAAATCTGTTCCCCAACTCATAGTTTCTCATATACACCAATATTACAGCGATCGGAGCAACAGGTTTAAAATGGCAGAGAAGTTTGTATGTTTCACTACATTACACGATTCAAAACTATTCGTGTCTTGTCCGTACAGGAAACCCAGAATGCTTAGCGACCTTTCAAACTTCTGTGCGATGTGGGCGTGTCCAAGAGTGACTCATTGTTCATCATTTTTTATGGTTAGCTATTTTTTCCTTCCTTTTCTTTGGTCTTTTCATAAATACTTCTTTTATACGTGGGATATTTATTACAGACCATATGGCGAACCAAAAGCTCAAAATCGGAAATGAAAGGGGAGGAGTGGGGTGGGTTGGTGAGCACCTTTCACAAACAAATACCATTTTTGGCAATATGCTAGAAATAAAATGCACATGTTCATATAATTGGCCCTTTCCATATCGAGCAAGGGACTGGGTACGAGTGTGAAAAACTAGTTTAATTATGATTCCAGAAACAATAACCCCGTCTCATGGGAGAGTAACCAAATATAAGCTTATTGACCAAGTTTCAGAACGTGTGGCTAAATAGAAAAAACATTATGAGCATCCAAACTCTGCCAAAATTACAGAGAAATGTATGGTGTCTTCCAAAACGTCCTTCCAAACCATACATTCTTTGTATTTTCGGAAAAAAAATAAAAGACCATAATTTCGTCGCAATTTGCACAAACTTGTTCAAACTTTCAATTCTTACTCATTTAGATTTGTTCTTTCGTGTGAAGGTGTTTATTTTTGAATTAAACCAATTTTGAGAAAATTGGTTCCAGTCCCTTGCTCGATATGAAAAAGGCTAATAGCGTTATGGAATTATTTAAGTTTTTGTGTATTTTGGTCTGGATGTATTTATTGATTTTTTTTCATTTATTTAAATTTCAATTAGTAGCCATAAAATAATTGCTCCTTCGGTAATTAGTCTTTTCGAACACTCAGAATACGCAAAAATAGTATTTTTTCCTTCAAAAATATATTATTTCCGGATTATGTTTGTCCCTTCCTGCTCCTACCACCCTCCCCTCCCCCTACCTCCCATCCCTCCCCCTCTAGACACAAGATCGTACCCAGACTGTGATGGTTATACATATCGCGCGGTTACATTGCACAAAATGGCCGAAGAAAAACAAAGCAAATGTTCTTGTATTTTTTTGTATATTTGCATCAAATATATGGTTTGAATCAAGAGTTTTAGAATTTTCTATAAATTTTGACTGCTCGAAGGTGTTATCTATGACAGAAACACGCTCAGAGCCTACTGGTCTTCCTACAAAGGAACAGAAAAAGGTATAATTTTAAGCTACAATCATTTACAAAATACGGTACCCAAAATACCTTGGGACATTATCTGGTTTTTACATGAAAAATATTTCAACATCATTTTTCCGTTTCCCCCTCTCCCCCGTATCAATGAAAGACCAATCAACATTGCTTAGGGGGAAGGGGGTTTGCAAATCAAATTGATAGATTTTGTATATTTGTTGAAACGAAACGCTCAAAAAAGTGACAATGATTGTAGGCCGTTCGTGTCAAATAATGAACAAACAGATAAATAGAAATTACGCTTAAAAAGAAATGTGACAAGTATAGATAATATACTATTGTTTTAATATAAGGGATACATATGGGGCACATGTATTTAAGCATACCTTTAATTTGAACAACAACAACAACCAAAACAACAACGTCTTCATTCATCCAAATGTTTTATTTTCATTTTAAAGGAGATGAAAGAAATGAGAAGTTGTCAACGCATGGCAGGATGGTATGGTCTTTGGTCTACAATACTGGGTGTGTAAATATTGTTTTATAAATTATTATTCACGAAGAAATGTTATCAAAAACTATTAAAGCTTAATATTTATATAACTTCTTTGTTTTCAGCTGGTACAGTGTCTTTTGGTGGTCTGACCCTACTACCACGAAAAACTGTACCAAAAACATACGTACCCATGATTTCATTAGGTAAGAACAGTTAGTTAGTGTCATTTGAATCGGTCAGTGACACTAGGTTAGAATATAATGAATATTTAAAAAAATATTAAGAGTGCAAAAAAAATTAAAAAATTGTCATTCTTCAGATCTATTACCAAGATTTTTTAACTATGCATCCCACCAGACTGAAGATTGGTAATTAGTCAATAGACTACTAAAAACTTTAGGGGGGACTCCCTTAAAAAATGGATAGGGGTGTTCGACTGACCTTTTAGTGTTGAAAATAAGACCCTCACGTACCTTTTAGGGTCTCGAACTGGCACCATACCTTTTAGGGTCAATTTTCGAACCTAAGATTATACATATTGAAACAGTCTCATATAAATATTAAAATATGTTTATTGTGATTCTCCAAGGTTGTGCTACACTTTGTGGCTGGTGTGTTTCTGTTTGGTTTACAAAGTCCTGTAGAATGAAGCAGCTTACAAAGGCGCATAGCACAAATATCTCAGGTAAGTAGTCTCTTGCATATTGGGCATTTTTTAATTCAATTATTTCACCATATATTTATTTGTTTATTGGTTAATTAATTTATCAATCCATCCATCCATTCCTTCATCCATCTATCCATTCTTTCATTTAATGGGTGGCATGGAAGGTGGCATGGTTGCCCGAGTGGGGATATGAGAGCTAGCACCAGCCTTTCCCTGCTGTGAACCGGGTTCGAATCCCAGCTTTGGTACTAATTCATATATTTCATACTATAATTCATATGTGAATACCATGCCACAATAATTTTTCTCCAAGCATTCCAGTTTTTCCTTGACCTCAGCAAAAATCAACATGTGAGGAGTGATGTATGGAAAATATCTAATGTAGAGGTAGTGAGTGTGATTGCCAGCAGAAGAATAACCACTATGTGGATCTGCTGTGGAAAATATAATCATATTTAGTGTACTAAGTAATAATGTTGTAAACTGTATGTTGTCTTGTTCTAGATATCTAGATATGGTCCTATGGACTGCTCAAAATCTGCCTATATGCAGATAGAGCGAAACTTTATATATTTATATATTGTAAGCAGGTCTTTGATATAAAAGAATATAAAACTGATTTTCTTACACATTTTATTTCTTACTTGACATGTTATTAACCCTCTTTCAGACAATTAAAAATTTGCAAAATAGACACCCAAAACTAAATATTTTAAAAACAACATGCATGCATATACCATGGATAGGGGTGCACTGACCCAAAAAGCTAATATATATATGGAAGTAGTACCCCTCCCCCAGAAGTTGTTGAAACATAAATGTAGACCCATACATTATTCTATAACTGACAGTATATATCTATAAATTATTCAATATAATGATTTTATTTTTCAGTTGATGGTCAGTTAGCAAGTCAAAGTAGTCTTCCAAATCAAGATAATAAATTTGGTGATCAAGCTTTCTTCAAAGAAGAAAAATAATAATTTATAACTTGGATTATTGTAATATATAATAATGTTTTCATTTGGCAATCACAAATATTTAAATACAACATTCATTATTTTTAAAATTGTCAATTCTTTTTTAATGTACCTCATACTATTTAACAAGGATATCTTGTATATAAAGTAAAAATAATTATAGAAATAATTGTTTCAAACTGTATTTATCTTTGTAAGCATACTCCCACCAATATCTTCCCCTTTAGAAGTATCGATTCTTAAGCAGTATTATCATAGCAATAATAGTTTGTTACATTTTTTGTAAATTTCAATAAAAAATGAAATATTAAAAATTTAATGCGCGCACCAAAGGAATCCCAACACACACTAAAACATTCATTACCCAAAGGTCTATGCGCTCCAATGTATAACGAGGAACGCCTTGAAGAATCTCACCGTCGAGTTGCCATGTGAGTGAAATTTTACGTATTTTTTTTCCAATTTGTTCGTGGCTTTTGAACTGCAAACAGAAAATGTCTGGAGAAATAGAACTCGTGGCTACTTTAGAAGGTATGTACATGAGATATTTGCGAAAAAAATACGCATTTTACGACATATTATTGATTACGTAAGGACACTGGTCAAATGTCCGATCAAATTCCAGGTTTACTTTTCTAGCTACCCAGAGGATATAAACAAACGATTTGAATGAGTTGTGAAAGTATCAAAGTAGATAATGTAGATTTACGAGCATAAGTAGATAGAGCTTTGTTTAATCTAAAAATATAATAACAGGTGATTTTCTATTTTATGAAAACCAATAATTAACAAACTTGTTGAATGACTGGCTACTAGCCTCTCATTCATAATGTGTATTAAAGTTGACATTCACAAAGCTAGTCTGTCAATCAGGACAGTAGCTATCAGTAGTCACCATCTTTTATCATGCATTTTAATTCAGTGTAGTGTAATTTGTATCTGTATTTTTTATTACACAGGTCATGACGACAGAGTATGGTGTGTTGCTTGGAATCCAGAAGGAACTGTGCTAGCAAGCAGCAGTGGGGACAAAACAATATCCTTGTCATATATAAAACATGTACAATGTAATGTTCAAGTGCTAGCCAATCCTTATCACTGATTAACAGTTTGTTTGTTTGTTTGCTTATTTATTTTGTTTGTTTAAATTGCATTTATTTGTTTGATTAATTTTGTATTTTTTGTTTAGTTTGCTTGTTTGTTTCTCTGTTATTTTGCCTGCTTGTTAATTTGTTTGTTAGTTTTCTGTGAATCCAAGCATGTACATGTAAGTTGCATTCTCTTTTCTTTAACTGTGAGTTACATTCGTATTTGGGGAAAGGAAGGAAATAAATGGGTATGTAAAACAATATTAGAAGATGGACATCAAAGAACAATCAGATCAAGTAAGTGCATTTTAATGTGAACTTGTATCTATTCACCAAATTTATGAATAATATTGGATTTTCTTTCTAAGTTGCATGGTCACCGTGTGGTACATATTTAGCATCAGCAAGCTTTGATGCAACAACTTGTATATGGGACAGAAAAAGTGGAGGTATATTAATAATAAATATTGAACTATTTTGTAATTGTCATACTACTTAGAACTTATCATTTTGAAGATGACTACCACAGTTGCAGTACAAACAACAATTTGAGAAAAACTGAAAGGGGGCTTTCATTTATTATTTTTTAGGGGGAGGGGGGGGGGATTCGACAAAATCACCTGTTGTCTTTTCCAAATATTAACCAATCCCCCTTCCTGGTTGGCAAAAATATAATAACCCCCTATATTTTTCATCCAGTTTTTACTAAATAAACCCCTATAAAACTGCATACAATAACTAACAACCCCCCCCCCCCCTCCTCTATGTATAGCTTCAGAAAATAATGTCCCCCCCAATATTGACGGCCCCCTTATACACTAATAAATGAAAGCGCTCCCATAACTGTTTAAAAATTGTTAATATGTGACACGTAAAAACTGAAAATTATTGTAAATGACAGTTCTTACAAAATAATTATTATAAGAAACTCAAGTCTCTTTGTTTATGTATTTCACAACTAACAGGTTCCCATTTAAATCTGTACTTTCCCATTTAAATCTGTACTTATGCAAATTTTGTATATGTGTGCTAAACACACAGATCAACCAATCAGAGAAGTTCACTTCAGAAATAATATACTCTTCAGGATTGGTTGATCAGACTGTGTGTATAGCACACATCAACACCATTTGCATAAGTAACGATTTATATGGGAAAGTACAGATTTATATGGGAAAGTACAGATTTATATGGGAAAGTACAGATTTAAATGGGAAAGTACAGATTTATATGGGAAAGTACAGATTTATATGGGAAAGTACAGATTTATATGGGAAAGTACAGATTTATATGGGAAAGTACAGATTTAAATGGGAACCTGTTAACTATGTTCTACATTTCAGAATTTGAATGCAATGCCACCCTTGAGGGTCATGAGAATGAAGTTAAGAGTATTGATTGGTCAAAGTCTGGTTCGCTATTATCAACATGTGGTAGAGATAAGAGTGTTTGGATTTGGGATGGTAAGTTACTTCTAGTTAATATGAAAATACATGTGCCAGGGCTCCAACTAAGAAAATAATTTAGCCTGCCACTTCCAGATGCAGAAACCGTGAAATATGATTTCCAGTAAATTTTGACTGCAATTTTATTATCCATTTGGCAGTTCATAATTAGTTTTGCCTTGGCATTTGATCATTGGCAGGCAGCAGCTATTTCGAGCCCTGATGTACAATCACTGACAAAAGCAGTTGGCACGTTGTTGCTAGTATTGTTTTATCTCAGAGTGACTAATTCATTTCTTTGAACTATAAACTATTGATGTTATGAATTGATAGGGCTGTTTTCATTGACCTGTGAAACAAAGTGTATTAGTTAAAGTGTGTTATTCAAATAACAACAAATAAACACAATGGAAGTAAGGTGCATCAAAGAGTAATACACTAAAGAGTGTTTCACGGGTTAGAGCTGGTCTCATTAACCCGTGAAACAAAGTGAATTAGTTAAAGTGTGATTGTCAAATAACAACAAATAAACACAATGGAAGTAAGGTGCATCAAAGAGTAATACACTAAAGAGTGTTTCACGGGTTAGAGCTGGTCTCATTAACCCGTGAAACAAAGTGTATTAGTTAAAGTGTGATTGTCAAATAACAACAAATAAACACAATGGAAGTAAGGTGCATCAAGAGTTATACACTAAAGTGTGTTTGAAAAAGGCTCTTGACTAGTGCATTTATATATCAAGTTCCATATAAGCAAAAATGAAATGATTCCCTCTAAACATTGGTGACATAATAATAATATAGGTGATGTACAGTGTAGTGGCTTACCGCGCACGTATCACCACTTTGGACCAGGTTTGAGTCCTAGCTCTGGTTTATGGATAATTATAATTATGGAGTCACGTTCTACCATAACACTTAAGTTATTTTGTCAGTGATATATCTCAGTTTAAAATTTCAATCAACTTGTAAAACCATTGGTTTACCTCTGCTAGACTAGCAGATACTATTTGTAGACAAGTGGTTACAGTTTTTCACAAAAAAATATATTTTCTTAAAAAACTGAACTGAAGGTAAATGGCAATATGTGCTTAAAGTTGTGGTTAATTATATTATATCATATTTTAAAATTAACATATTTTGTGTTTTCTCATTACGTTGTAGTCCTAGAAGATGATGAATATGAATGTGCTAGTGTTTTACATACTCACACACAGGATGTCAAAAGAGTTGTGTGGCATCCAACTGAAGAGGTAAGTCCTGGTAAATTATTGTCATTCAGTAGAGAACTCATTTTACAAAATGTCAACTCGACTACAATCTCAGAAAAAACTAATGAGACAATACAGTCCCCTTAACAGTTCCCTGTGCCATCTTGAAAGGTAGCCAAGCCAAGCATGAGAAAATGTTATCACTTAACAATAGAAACACATTTAAATTCACTCCAAATTGAGATTATCCATGTGCAAATGCACCTTTTGTGAGTTGTACAGCGGTGCTAGAATTAACATGAAATTGGAGTATTGAAGCTCTCAAAGTATCTGGACATTTTTGAATCTCAAATAATAATTATGATATTTTTTATAGATATTAGCGTCATGTGGTTATGATGACATCATAAAACTTTACAAAGATGATGATGATGACTGGTAAGATCTTGACAGTAATATATGTAGACAAAACATTACAAAAATATTACAGTGGGACCACTTAGACAAAACCGCTCCAATCAATAAACATTTAAACCAGACAGAGATTGAACTGATAATAGCATAAGCCAATCAAATTATAGTGTTCTCACGCTCATAACATTCTTGAACTGTAAGCTGCAATATGATCGGTTGATTATCAATTCATCCAAAGTGGTCCCAGTTGTAATATTTATATGCTCAATTGAAGGTTTTAAAGGAAATATTTTGTTTATGTCTTTTATGTCTTACATTTAGGGGGCTTTCATTTATTAGTGTATGGGGGGGGGGTGGGGGGGGGTCAGCAATATTGAGGGAGGGGGGGGGTCATTATTTTCGGAAGCTATATAGGGGGGTGGGGTTGTTATTGTATGCTGTGCTATAGGGGTTTAGTTTTTAAAACTGGACCAAATATAGGGGGAGGGGGGTGTTATGATATATTTGTCAACCAGGAAGGGGGGGTCGGGTAATATTTGGAAAAGACAACAGGGGATTTTGCTGACCCCCCTATACAATAATAAATGAAATCTCCCCCTTAGTTGTATGTAAATGGAAACTAGCAAGTAATCTAGTATAGGCTGCGTCGGTGTTTGATATAAATGATAGGTATTATAATGAAATTTGTAACACCTTAAAAAATGTTGACTTAACTTTACTGACATTTCAAGTAATTAGTTGTATGTAATTAATAAGTATAATGTACTTGTGTTTGTTAGGGTATGTTTTGATACTTTAGAAGGACATGAGTCAACCGTGTGGTCCATTAGCTTCAACACTAAAGGAGACAGATTGGGTATGTATTTCCTTAGATAATTTGTAGCCTTTGATGTTTAGGACATTTCATTCACATGTACAGTATGTAATTCAAGAAACAACAAAATTCAATTCGAAAACAAAAGATTTATTAAAAGAATAAAGCTTACAAAAATACAATTTTTGGTTTCTAGTACATGAGAATGAGGACAAACCATAGCATGCAAGAGTATAATGAGGCGAGAGAGGAGACAATGTCACAGTGCCTCCCCTCTTGCCTCACTCCCTGCTCGTCTGTCACTCCTCTCCTCATTCTCTCTGCCAAAACTTCACTAGATCAAACTTCAACTCGTTTCCTCTGAATTTGTGCGTATAAGTAGGGAAAGTCTAATCTTTAACAGACTAGAATCAAAGATATGATTTACAACACAGGGATCCTAATGTTTCTATATAATTATTCTAACATGATTTGTGTTTCTTCAGTATCATGTGGGGATGACAAAACTTTACGAATATGGCAATCCTATCCCCCTGGCAACCAAGAGGGTGAGTTGTACTAAAATTATGACCTTCTACTCATCTATAAATAATTTATGTAATACATACCAGGTGATCTCACTTCAGAGCGCGCAAAGGATTGTTTGTCAAAACAAACAGTTCCAAAATGGTGCCTCGAGAAAAAACGATTTCATTTAATTTGTGCTTTGTTCTTATTGTTTTATTTATCGCTAATAGAGCAGCTAAGAGCTTTTGTTTTTCAAGTTACAAAGAATTTCTTAATGTAAAGTTATTTTAAGGAAGTATTTATAGAGTGTTAACACAGGAAACAACTCTCTTGAACAACGCCACCTTTGAACTATTGACGATGTGACAAAAATGCTTCCGATTGGCTTTTACTATCTGGAAGTGCGCATGCGAAATCACCTGGTATCTATGAACAACACAATTATTTATACAATGTTTTCTTGTGATATACTGTGAATATCCCACTCATCACAAAGTCCTATGTACAAGTGACTTGTGGGATATTGCATGGTGTGGCTGTTGTACCATGGAAACCATTCAATAGTGTTTTTATACCTTTATCCATATACCTTCCCAAAGTGGCTTCCAAATTTCTTACTGCAATAGCCTCTTTGAACACAGTTCCCTGTGCAATCTTGAAAGGTAGCCAGACTTTAGCATTGAAGCGAGACGAACGAACTTGAAGTTTTCAATGATAGAGACATGTTGATAATTGTCCCGCAAAGTGTTACAAAGTCTCTATCATTGCAAGCTCAACAGTTGTCTTGGTTCAATGCAAAGGCATGTCTACTTTTGAAGATAATGCAGGGAACTGTGAAGGGAACTGTGAATTGTGCATATACAATATTTTATTTTTTTATTTTTTTACATGTTGGAGGTGTTGCAACTGCTGGTAATGATCCTAAAATGAAGTGTGTCTGTGTATTATCAGGATATCATAACAGGACTGTCTATGATGTTGATTGGTATGTTTGTGGAGACGCTTACAGAATAAAGAAACGGATTACTATGTATGATATTCTGACCAAATTGGTCATGGGGAATATAAAGAGAAAGTCCATGCTCATCACAATCGTTTAAAATTCAAAATAACACACCACACGACACCACACACACCATACACACCACAACACACCAAAACCACACACCACACCACACCACACCACACCACACCACACCACACCACACCACACCACACCACACCACACCACACCACACCACACCACACCACACCACACCACACCACACCACACCACACCACACCACACCACACCACACCACAACACACCACAACACCACAACACAACACAACACAACACAACACCACAACACACCACAACACACCACAACACCAAACCACAAAACACACCACCAAACCACACCACACCACACCACACCACACCACACTGGGTCATGCAATTGTCATACCATACATGTACAACAGCACAGCAAATCACATGTCATTTCATTATTGTTATAATATAAAACATTTTACTAATGATATTTCAGTCATCATCCGATAAAAAATCAGTTAAAAAATGGCTTCTCGTTTTCACATTCTTAATTGGTATAATAGTTTGTGCCTTCACATCATGGGCAGCAGAGTATCATTCGCGTTTGTATTCGCTTGTAATCTCCGTGTATTTATAGTTACCAACGGTCGCTTTGTTATTCGCTTGACCTTCGTCTTTATATTTCTAGCTCCTATTTCAATCTCGTGATATTGGTCTATCTAGTATTAAAACTGCGATCGTATGTCACTCGGTTACTAATCGGTAACTTCTTTAACTGCCCCCGAAGGTATATAAGATACCCTTCGGGGGCCGTTAAAGAAGTTACCGATTAGTAACCGAGTGACATACGATCGCAGTTTTAATACTAGATAGACCAATATCACGAGATTGAAATAGGAGCTAGAAATATAAAGACGAAGGTCAAGCGAATAATTAAAGCGACCGTTGGTAACTATAAATACACGGAGATTACAAGCGAATAAAAACGCGAATGATACTCTGCTGCCCATGTTCACATGGCAGAGTGTGGAATTTTAACTGGAGTTTTTTTACCACGTGTTGTTTCAGGTCGAAAGTGAATGACATGATTGCTACTGCTGGAGGAGATGACTGTTTACGTATTTTCCAGGAGGTAAATTATATTTCAATCAAACATCAAATTACCCTGCGAGCAGAGGTTCCTTTTTCCTGCTAGCAGAGTCTTCCACAGTTTGATTCTGACGAGAGAATCAAACTGTGGAAGACTCTGCTATCAGGGAAAGGTTCCTTTCTCTTACCTAGAATGACGTTGTTCCAGGTAAGAGAGAAAGAAATCTCTGCTCGCAGGGTAACATCAAATATCAAATCACATTATAATATCAAATGTTATTGGATCTATTCCTTTCAATGAAATTATAATAAACAGGTTCCCATTTAAATCTGTACTTTCCCATTTAAATCTGTACTTATGCAAATTGTGTTGATGTGGCTAAACACACAGATAAACCAATCAGAGTATATTATTACTGGAGTGAACTTCTCTGATTGGTTGATCTGTGTGTTTAGCACACATGAACAAAATTTGCATAAGTACAGATTTAAATGGGAAAGTACAGATTTAAATGGGAACCTGTTAATAGAAGAAATAAAAGAGTCATATAATGACAAGTTATGCACCTATCAATGTCTTGCTCCAACAATTGTGGGCATACCCAGGGGCTATAATTGGCATTTTTCATATCTTTTTGTCAATAGTCCCTATCCTGGGGACGTCAAATTCATATACTTACTCATATATTTACTGTTGTGGACGCAGAACTTTGTGATGAAATTGTCAAAATACATCGAGCAGCCCCAGGTACGGGCAAACTTTAAGTTCAATAGCCCGACTTTGCCTGCACTCCCCCTGTTGGGGCAAGACATTGATAGGTGCATTATGAACACTCATTTTTGTTTATATCAACTGTATCTTTCTTAAAGGATCTGGAAAATTCCGAACCAAATCAACCGTCATTTAAACTGATTGCTAAAAAACAGAAGGTAGGTACCACTGTAGGAAATGCATCGTTATTGTCAACATCAGCGCCGTCAGGGTTCCAATGGTCAGGGAAAAGTCAGTGAATTTAGAATTTTTTCCAAGTTCAGGGAATTGTCAGGGAATTTTGATTTTGGTCAGGGAAATTTGCAGTTTAAAAGTCAGGGAAAATTCAGGGAATTTTTGTCATCATTCTCAAATTATTTTTAGTGATAATTAGGTAATTTCACTCCTAAACGAAACTTCACAATGGTTCCCGATTTTTCATTAAAAGGACTAAATAGAAGTGTGCCACTTGGTCATTGAAAAATTGGTTTTGGTCAGGAAAAAGTCAGGGAATTTTACTTTTTCATATGAGTGGGAACCCTGACCGTCCACAACAAGAGCATCGCCATCACCATCGTGATTGGCCTTTTCCAAAACGAGTAAAGGACTGGGAACTAGTTTCCCTAATTAATTTAATTAAGAATTGAACCTCATAATATAAAAGAGCAGATCAAGATATGTAAGATTCCTGAGATTTGGTGCTTTTGGTTGGATATTGAGTGAATTACAGCCATTCACAACTGTCCAAAATTACAAAGTAATGTATATGGATTGCAAGGACGCGTCCTTCCAAACCATACATTTCCTTTTATTTTTAGGCATTGTTATGAGGCTGTATCTTGGCCAGAATACAACCAAGCTCAGATATCTTACATCTCTTCATTTCTTAATTACATTAATAAGGGAAACTAGTACCCAGTCCTTTACTCGTTTTTGGAAAAGGCCAATAGCATCACCATCACCATCATAATCCATTATTTTTTTGTCATCTCATTATCAGCACCACTATTATTATGATCATTGTCATCATCAACATCATCAGTCACTATCAATTCACCATCCTCGTTATTTACATACTGTATCATTTGTTCTTCAGGCCCACGATCAAGACGTTAACTGCATACGATGGCATCCTAAAGACCATCAAATGTTAGCATCATGTTCTGATGATTCTACTGTCAAGATATGGCGGCGACTGGTTGACATGTAGATATAGGCACTGTAACTATATAGAACTGTACTTATGTTGGTATTTCTTAAACTATCTCTAAATATCGGTTTATGTTATTTCTTTATCTTTTATTAATTCTCTGTTCTATTTTATTTTTTGATGCGTTTTATTCTAGTCAATTCTATTTTGTTTTGTTTGGGTGTGTCGTTTTGGCGTGAGTGTTATTTTGTTGTTGATGTTTCGATAAGTTTGTTCAATAATTGTTTTGTTAATTTTTTTTATAGTTGTGTGGTTATTAGTAATGTTATTTTCGTTTGTTTGCTGCATGTTCGTCTGTTTCAGTTAGGTTTGTTTGTTCGTTCGTTCGTTTTTTGTTTGTTCGTTGGTGAGCCCCTCCCAGGGTTTTAGGGAACAAGGGAACAAACGCATTTATTTTAAGAGAACAAGGGATACTGCCAATTTTCTTTCAGGGAACAAGGGAACAAAATATGATAAAACAATAGTTTTTTGGGGATCATGGGAACATAAGGTAAAACATTTTAGGGAAACAGTTATTTTACCTTTGGGGAACAAGGGAGAAAATGTAAAAAGATCAAGTGAACATGGGAACATTCATAACCCTCCCCCCCCCCCCCTTCCTTGGAGGACTCGTTCGTTTGTTCGTTTGTTTGCTCGTTTGTGCAGTTAGCGTATCGTGTTGCCAGAAAGAAAACACTGATTTGTGTTCTTCAATTTCGTGAATCTAAAAAGAACAGGATGCCATAGTTTGTTAAAAACAAAAAACCTTTCTAAAACCACAATTACAATTTTTGGTCACTTGGTGTGCATTTAATATTATTTCATCGCAATATTCAGCTATTTGTTTTCTTAATTTCTTCACTAATTCCTTCGTTCCTTCATTATTTCTTTCTTTCTATCTTTGTTGTATTTAGCTAATTTTCTTTTTCTTTCTTTTTCTTTCATTTTTTCTTTTCTTTGTTCATTTGTTTGCTCGTTTGTGCAGTTAGCTATATAAGAAAGAAACAATTCTTTCCTCAGTTCTTTCTTCCCTTCATTCCTTCCTTCTTTCTTTGTTGTTGTTTTTTTTTAGCGCAATTCAAGGCGTACATTTTCATAAAATCGCAATGGCTGTTGTGTACATTACTGTTGAATTTTTCAATTGCATCAATACTTTTGTGATTTCTCCTGACTTTTCATTTAATCTGTAACCTTTTTTCTTGTTCATAAAATCAATTTCCTTTCTCGTAACTCAGTTCCATGAACGCTGTTCTAATTTTCCGAAATCTCATGGGGAGGGGTAGCTTTTTTTCGTGACTGTTCTGTTAGTCTTGTACCTTTATCTTGTCCGTAAAATTCAATTCTTTTCTTACAACACAATGGCCGTATTACTCTTCATTTCCCTTAGAAATCTCGTGGGGAGCGGTGGTGTGTTTTCGTGACTATTCTGTTAGTCTTGCTCGCTTATAGTCCTTATATTATCCATAAAATCAAATTCTCTTCTTACAACACAATGGCCGTATTTCCTTCACTTCCCTTAGAAATCTCATGGGGAGGGGTGGTATTTTATCTTGTCCATAAAATTAAATTATTTTCTTACATCACAATGGCCGTATAACTCTTCATTTCCCTTAGAAATCTCATGGGGAGGGGAAGCATTTTTTCGTGACTATTCTGTTAGTCTTGCTCGCTTATAGTCCTTATATTATCCATAAAATTATATTCTTTTATTACAACAGAGTGGCCGTATTACCCATCACTTCCCTTGGAAATCTCGTGGGGAGGGGTGGTGTGTTTTCGTGACTATTCTGACTATTATTGCTTATCGTTAAAATTCTTTTCTTACAACACAATAACTATATTTCCCATCACTTCCATTGGAAATCTCATGGGGAGGGGTGGTATTTTTTCGTGACTATTTATGCTAATCTTATCCATAAAATTCTTTTCTAACAACACAATGGCCGTATTACCTTCACTTCTCTTGGAAATCTCAGGGGGAGGGGTGGTATTTTATGTGACTCTTTAGTAGACGCACTAAATCCGTGACATATAATTAGTACTAATTAGTACTATTTCATAAAAAATTCTTTGTTTTCTATTGTTTTATTATCACTATTTAGTAAAAAATAGTATTTGTTTCACGGATCAAGTGCGTCTACTCTACAACACAATGACTATATTTCCCCTCACTTCCCTGGGGGAATGGTATTATTTTCATGACTATTCTGACTATTTCGATTCTGCTTATCTTATCCATAAAATTATTTTCTTACAATACAATGACTATATTTCCCTTCAATTCCCTTGGAAATCTCGTGGGGAGGGGTGGTATTTTTTCGTGACTACTCTGTTAGTCTTTTACTTTTATCTTATCCATAAAATTAAATCATTTTCCTACATCACAATGGCCATATTACCCTACAATTCCCTTTGAAAGCTCATGGGAGGGGTGGAGGGGTGGTGTATTTTCGTGACTATTCTGACTATTTCTGCTTATAGTTAAAAAAATTTTCTTACAGCACAATGGAGGGGTGGTATTTTTTCGTGACTTTCTGCTTATCTTATCCATAAAATTCTTTTCTTACAACACAATGGCCGTATTACCTTCACTTCCCTTGGAAATCTCATGGGGAGGGGTGGTGTGTTTTCGTGACTTTCTGCTTATCTTATCCATAAAATTCTTTTCTTGCCACACAATGGCCGTATTACCTTCACTTCCCTTGGAAATCTCATGGGGAGGGGTGGTAGGAGGTCGATGATGAAATCAAAGAACTAATAACATGTCGTCCACGTTCATTTAAGATGGTAATCTCAAGGTTATCAATGCTCACACTGTGAAATGCGTCCGTTGTTTTTAAAACCTTAAAGTAAATAAGCGGCAAACGTTTGGCTTATCTTGATGATAAAGTAGGAGAGTTTTATCAGTTATATGTTGTTTTTGTTCTAATAACGTTTGTACTGTTCTAAATTGGTCTGCCATATGAAAAACATATGCTCTGTGAGGTAATTACCTTGCTTTCACTTCCCCTCTCGGGAATGTTTGTAACCGAATGAGATAATTGCCTTGCGGTCACTTCCCCTTTTCGGAATGTTTGTAACCAAATGAGATAATTGCCTTGCTTTCACTTCCCCTCTCGGGAATGTTTGTAACCGAATGAGATAATTGCCTTGCTTTCACTTCCCCTCTCGGGAATGTTTGTAACCAAATGAGATAATTGTCTTGCGGTCACTTCCCCTCTCGGGAATGTTTGTAACCGAATGAGATAATTGCCTTGCGGTCACTTCCCCTTTTCGGAATGTTTGTAACCAAATGAGATAATTACCTTGCTTTCACTTCCCCTCTCGGGAATGTTTGTAACCGAATGATCGAGATCAGTAATTACATTGAGGCCACTACCCCTCGCGGGATTAATTGTAAAAATGTAGAATGAGGTAATCACATTAATCTCTACCCCACACGGGAATCTTTGAAAACATGTAGAATGAGGTAATTACATTGCTCTCACTAGCCCTCATGGGAATCTTTGTAAAGATATGTAGAATGAGGTAATTACATTGCTCTCACTACCCCTACCGGGAATCTTGTAAACTATGAGGTATTATCGCTAGTTTAGAAAATAAGAAAAAGCTTTTCCCATGTGAAAACCAGGTAGAGTGGGGTATTTACTCTGCTATAATTCCCCTCGTGGGAATGTTTAAACGTATATAATGAGGTAATTACTGTATTATCACCAGCCTCTACGGGAGGTATTACCATATTAGAATCGAGGAATAAGGTAATTAGCCTTTCACTACCCCCCAAAAGGAACATGCCCATATGTATATCGTATTTATCATCCTGTCCCTGCCCCTCATGGGAGGTTTTGCAACACCAAAAACATGTTTAGTCCTACAACAACTCCTCAAAATTAAAAACCTTTTCCTTTTTAATAAAACCACTTCAGCAGGTAATGTATTTACTCCCTCTTCTAGATCTCACCTCTATTGAGCAGTAAGACAACTTGAATCTTTTCTGCAGTCTTTAATCTATTATTTTCTATAATTTTGTAATTGTGCTTTCAGTTCAGTAATTTTCTTTCATTTGTGACCTTTGAGAAAAGGCACTGTTCAAATACATTTTATGTGGATAATCATCTGTCCCTACCCCTGACGGTAAACTCTTGTTCCATATTATTTTTCTTTATGTCACGTACTGTAAATGACGTAAACTACTCGTCTATACCCCTCTGCGTCAACAAATTAGTCATTTAATTTTGAAATTGTTTTGTACAATTATCTTATCTGTTTCCCGTGCAAAATTAAAGTGACGTAAACTACCCGTCTATACCCCTCTGCGTCAACAAATTAGTTATTAAATTTCCTTGACATTTTTTTTTGTACAATTATCTTATCTGTCTTCCGTTCAAAATTAGTATGTTTTAATCGTCATATTGAAGATGGTAGATAAACCGATTTCCACTGCCTTTTCATCTAGCTTTTATTTCCTTTTTTATGAACGAAAGGAAGGTCAAAAATGTAAAGATTAGCCATGAGAATACATCTTTTCTTCTGCAGTTAATGATAATAAGTTAGAACCTAAAAATAAAATATAATAATAATAATATGACGTTCTTAGATACGCATATCCGAACTCTATGCGTTTACATTGTTTAAACTATATATATTGTATAAACTAAACTTCAAATGAGTACTGAGAAATGAGGGAGGTTATTTTTTTTGTTTTGTTAGTCTTTTACTAAAATCATCATCAGATTATTAATGAATAGAAATATGAATATGATTTAATGTAGCCGTATTGTTTTTAACAGTACAGTGGAACCCCGTTAATCCGGCCACCGAAGAGACAGCCCAAAGTGGCCGTATTAACGGGGTGGCCGTATTAAGCGGGTAGATTTTGTAGAAAATGTATGCATTTAGTCGGGACCTAAAAAACTGGCCGCAATAACGGGGTGGCCGTATTAAGCGGGTGGCGGGGTTCCATTGTAATACATCGTACTCGATCATCACTTTCAAAAACACTTTTGTTTGATTCTTGGTCATTGTTTTCTTTGTTACTTTTGTAAAGGGTTTCGAGATATTATAGGGTGCGCTATATAAGAAACTAAATATTATCTTTCTTTAATTCAGTCGGGGTACGGTCGTGATGTGGGATCGGGGATCACATGGAGCATTTTTGGACCAGGGATGAAAATACGCGAACTTTTTGGATCAGGGATCAAACTTTTGTTTAAAAATCGGGATCAATCCTGAGAAAACATCCCTCGATACGACCCTGGTCCTTGTTCATATTGTAATCGTCAGTTTTACCATTACTTTTATCATTAACATTATCGTTACTAAAGATTAAAGTCTTTCATCGTCATCTTCGCCATTTTTTATCATATTGTCATTGTCGTCATCATTGCTGAAATCTATAGTTTACTATTAATCGAAAATAACTATTTTTTACCATTATTATCATTACTAACATCCATCATCGGGACGTCATCATTATCGTTTTTATTACAATCCGCATGCATTGTAATTTCCCGTCGTCCGTGATAGAGTGAAGTCATTTAACCCGTGAAATAGATGTTAGACTAATACACCTTAGCAGTCTAGAATTCCATTGTTTTCTTTTGGGTCTATTTGACTAGAGTGCTTACACTATGTCCATGAAATAAAATCTAAATAGTTACTAACTAATAGTTTTTATTTAGTGACTATTAGTCACTATCACTCAACTGGAACAGCTTTAGTAACAATACACAATGAATAAAGTATAAACTTTCTATGGTTTTGAGTATTTGATTTCCCTTGTGTATTGTGGTCTAGTTGTTACTAAAGCTGTCCCATGGCCAGTTGAGTGATAGTGACTATTAGTTACTAAATAGAAACTAATATGTAGGAACTATTTAGATTCTATTTCATGGACATAGTGTAAGCACTCTATTACACTTTAGCAAGCAATTTCTATTTGACGGGTTAAATGCCTTCACTCTAATACACGGTATTACCTTCGTAGTTAGTACTACTAATTTACGCTATATACACCTAATCCAAAAAACGTTGTCTGGTCAGCCGCACAGTCCTCGCGCCAAGACTGTGAAAGATATTGGTTATATCTAATCAGTAATTAATTTATTTGCATGTTCACACTCTAGTGTGGTACTTTTTTCAACGAAATAGTGTTGTGCCTACTTTTATTTTCTAGTTTTATCACTTTCATCAAAATATTCACTGTGTTTTCCTTCACGGTCTTGGCGCGAGGACTGTGCGGCGGACTCGACAACGTTTTTTGGATTAGGTGTATACTAGACAAGAGTGGCCTTCACGCATTGTAGCATGAAAAGAAATTTGATTTTAGAATATGACGATCAAAGAATTTGTGATAACAGGTTATAAAATTCACTGCAGTTTCTTGTGTTTTAATCTTTAGAATAAATGATTGCTATGATCAAATTAATTCATTGTATGCATGACACACATAATCTTCTTCTCTTTGTATCTATTACGCAACTATTACGCACCACTGACAAACTAGTTAGACGGAAAATCACTCTATTAGAGTCAAGTCATTTAACCCCTGAAATAGTTTTTAGACTAATACACCTTAGCAGTCTATAATTCCATTGTTTTCTTTTGTGTCTTTTTGACTATTACACCTTGACTATTTCATTTTGTTTCATGGGTTAAATGACTTCAGTCTACCATGTAATAATAATAATAATAATAATAATAATAATAATAATAATAATAATAATAATAATAATAATAATAATAATAATAATAATAATAATAATAATAATAATAATAATAATAATAATAATAATAATAATAAAATTACAATGTCCTATTAAAATGTCCTATATAAAAAGAAGAAAAAAAATGATTCCTATTTACAATAAAATCTAAAATTTAAAAATTTATTTTGTATTGCTAGTAAATAAAGTTTATAGCTCTCGATAGTTCTTTCTCGTCCAAATTACTGGTTTTCCTCATTTTTAATATCTCACTTTTTTTATTGTTTAAAAGGCGGTTTACAACAAAAGAAGGTTACAAATGATAAGAACCTTCTAGGCCCTCGTCCCGTCACCCCCTAAGTCAACAGCTGATTCTTAACTCTTAGTACTCAGAGAATCAAGAAACATTAAAAGCGCACACGCAATCTGGTAAAAAGCTGTGAACATTAAAACCTGTGGCACAAAATCTAAGAGCCAAAGTGTAATAGACAAATAGAATGCACGAAATAACACGATGGGATTAGAGACTACTACGGTGTATTACAAACGAGTTAGGTTGTCTCTGACTAAATTTGATGATTTTTAATTAGACGTTTCGGCTAAATCTATAGCCTTCATCATTAGAATTTGTACAAGTTTGCGTGCAACAAACATATTTTTAAGGTGTATTATTCTAATATCTATTTAAGGAGTTTCGTGCCTTAACTCTACTCAAATAGTCACACCAGAGTTAATTGAGGGTTCTCATGCCACACCAACATATATTTCACTGGTTTAGTGCCTTAACTATTCAAATAAAAACAAATGAATCTGAGACATAAATATAAACAAGTATAGAGTCTACTAAGGTGCATTAGACTGGCTATTTCACTCGTTTAGTGCCTCCATTCTAGAGGGAAGACATTAAATCCGTGAAACAAATTAACTAGTCAAGGTGTAATAGTCAAATAGACACAAAAGAAAACAATGGGATTAGAGTCTACTAGGGTGCATTGGCCTAGCTATTTCACTCGTTTAGTGCCTCCATTCTAGAGTGAAGACATTAAACCCGTGAAACAAAATTAAATAGTCAAGGTGTAATAGTCAAATAGACACAAAAGAAAACAATGGGATTAGAGTCTACTAGGGTGCATTGGCCTAGCTATTTCACTCTTTTAGTGCCTCCATTCGAGAGTGAAGACATTAAACCCGTGAAACAAAATTAAATAGTCAAGGTGTAATAGTCAAATAGACACAAAAGAAAACAATGGGATTAGAGTCTACAAGGGTGCATTGGCCTAGCTATTTCACTCGTTTAGTGCCTCCATTCGAGAGTGAAGACATTAAACCCGTGAAACAAAATTAAATAGTCAAGGTGTAATAGTCAAATAGACACAAAAGAAAACAATGGGATTAGAGTCTACTAGGGTGCATTGGCCTAGCTATTTCACTCGTTTAGTGCCTCCATTCGAGAGTGAAGACATTAAACCCGTGAAACAAAATTAAATAGTCAAGGTGTAATAGTCAAATAGACACAAAAGAAAACAATGGGATTAGAGTCTACTAGGGTGCATTGGCCTAGCTATTTCACTGGTTTTGTGCCTCCACTCTATTATTCTAGCCAGTTAAGATTAATACTACCCGCGGTGTACCATGCAGAAGTTATTTTCTATTTGCTTTAGCCAGCGTTCGTAAATCCGGCGGTTTCTTTTCAGGTTAAAGTGTATATGAACTCTGTTTTTTTTGGCGGTTTGATCAGAAGTTAATTTATAGGTCACTCCTGATAAACAATTTTGTTTTCCATTTTCATTTTTTCGTGGAGAAATCACGCCCTAAATAGACGTACAAATGATAAATACAAATACTAGATCAAGAAACCCTCTGGTTTTCAGTTTAGATTATATTAGTACTTACTGAAACGTTTGCCAGACGTTACGACGCAACTATGGACGTCATTTTTCACTGTTTTTAAAATTACAAGATGGCGTACTTCTAATGTGCTAAGTAAAAATGAAATATAAATGGAAACTAGCAAGTAAACTAGTATACGCTGTGTTGGTGTTTGATATAAACAGTAAATGGAAACTAGCGAGTAAACTAGTATAGGCTGAGTCGGTGTTTGATATAAACGATAGATAATAGAATGAAATTTTTCGTCGGAGTAAAAAGGGCTAAAGCTCAAAACGTCAGTACAGTTAAGTCAACATTATTTACGGTGTTACAAATTTCATTATATTACCCATCGTTTAAAAATGAACTAGATGATCTAGAAGATAAATGAATGAAAATAGAATATTTTCCATGTGTAAAAGTAATGGAATTAAAAGCGGCATACAAATCTGTTGAATGCACACAAAATAACCAATAAAATAAAAACGAACTATATATGTCGATAAAGAGAAAGAGAGAGAGAGAGAGAGATAATTTATTTAGTAAAATGGGAGTGACAAATATAGTCGCAACTGAAACAAGCGAATTAGAAGAAAAATGATTTTTAAAGTGTCTTACAAATATGTCCAATGTATAAAAAGAAAAGTTAATAAAAAAAGAAAGAATCGAGAAAGAATTTCGATAAAGAAAATTTAGTTAAAACAGAAATGAAAATCTGTTCATCGCATAAAGTAATCATGCATGGTAAATAAGACCATATAATACACATTAATGAACAAAGTGCATTTCCCCAAGGCTATACTCTATATACCTTTTACTTGTTGTATTTTATAAAACACTGTCATAATTGTATATGATATGACAATAATCGAACCAAAGTGGACGATTTCTTAATATACTCATCCCCAAGGCACTATTTTCATGTTCATAAAAATAGAGCCGTTTTTCAGTCTAAGATTTGCGTATATTCTGAGATTCTTGTGTGTATTCTGACATTCTTGCGTATATTCTGAGATTTGTGCGTATATTCTGAGATTCTTGGGTATATTCTGAGATTCTTGCGTATATTCTGAGATTCTTGCGTATATTCTGAGATTTGTGCGTATATTCTGAGATTTTTGCGTATATTCTGAGATTCTTGGGTATATTCTGAGATTTTTGGGTATATTCTGAAATTCTTGCGTATATTCTGAGATAGTTGCGTATATTCTGAGATTCTTGGGTATATTCTGACATTCTTGCGTATATTCTGAGATTCGTGCGTATATTCTGAGATTCTTGCGTATATTCTGACATTATTGCGAATATTCTGAGATTCTTGGGTATATTCCTACATTCTTGCGCCGGTATATTCTGAGATCCTTGTGTATATTTTGAAATTCTTGGGTATATTCTTGCGTATATTCTGAGATTCTTGCGTATATTCTGAGATCCTTGCGTATATTCTGAGATTCTTGCGTATTTTCTGAAATCCTTGCGTTTATTCTGAGATTCTTCTTATTTTCTGTATTTAAAGTTAAATCAGTTTTTTTGGGTATTGACCATTTTAAAAAATGGTTATTTTTATATACATTATTGGTTTAACAATAACAATAATGTTTATAAAAAAACCCTATTAAAATAAGTTATGTATATATAATTTATATGTATATATTGTTTAAACTACAAAAGAGGTCGGAGGCAACAATAGTAGTTACAAAGATATAAGTGTATGTACACCGTATAAAAAGTTACTGACGTTTCCAACGTATATAATGTATATAAAAAACCCTATTAAAATAAGTTATGTATATATAATTTATATGTATATATTGTTTAAACTACAAAAGAGGTCGGAGGCAACAATAGGAATTACAAAGATATAAGTGTATGTACACCGTATAAAAAGTTACTGACGTTTCCAACGTATATAATGTATATAAAAAACCCTATTAAAATAATTTGTATATGTATATATAATTATTATATATATATTGTATATATATTATTGTTTAAATTACAAAATATGTCCGAGGTAACAATAGGAGTTACAAAGATAAAGTTACTGACGATTCCAACGTTTATTGTTCAGTGTTATCTGTCAAGAGATTATTGAACACAAAACTTATAATTGTAATAATAACTGTGATGATAGTCCATTTAATTTTGCTACATTTTTACTTGTCTTTGATAGTGACTAATAGGACAATAAACAGGACTTTTAGAGGGCATTTTGTATTTTTTTGGCCAGAGAAGCAATAATTTGTTAACGAAGGTGCAAACGATGCTACAAGGACTACAAATAAACAACGTGCACCTCAAAAGTCATGTCATTATAATAATAAAATGAAAATGTGAGCCGAGTCGTGTGCAAAATATTTAACGTAGAGGTAGTGAGTGTGATTGAGTCTCCCCGATTAGTCATAGGGCACACGTGTCCAGCTAGAAGATTTGAGACGTTAAAAAAGTGATTTCTTTCTTTCTTTTTTTTTCTTCTTTTTTTTATATAAAAGATAATTATACAAAGTCTTCATGAATATCAGAAGCAAAAATAGACTAAGAACTAATCAGGTTCGTAAATGCGTCTGCGGCCCACTCAGTGGGTTTGGCGTTTTGCCTAGCTGCTAGCCTGAACGTTTTAGAGAGGGCAGTTTATATTTAACTTGGCGGTATAATTAGAATAGCCGCCACTAAATCGTAAACTAAATAGCCGTCTGTTCTTTATTGATAGCAGCGTTACCTTCCCTAACGAACTGAGAAAGGTTTTGTATCCATTAAAATCAATCTAAAGAAGGTTGTGTAGTGTGATTAATTATACACTTCAACAGGTGAAATGGTGATCACCGAGTACAACAACTTTACCTTTTTTTTTTTTTTTTTTTGTAAGAGCATTGAGCTTTGATAATGCTCCTAAAACATTGCATTATTATTATTATTATTAACCTACATTTACCGTACAGTATTTCATTTTGAATGGTTCTCCATATCTAACACTGAAACAAAACCAAAAATTGTTTTTATATGTCCAAAAATATATGATGGATACCAAAAGATTTTTATAGAGCAAGTTACTCTCAAATTATATTATATTATATTGTAATACGTATTTTTTCAGTGTTTTTTTTTCTTTCTTTTCTTTTCATATATTTATCTCTTGTTACAATATCTTTTCGCAATAATTTTATGTCAACATTTGTATTTTTGTATTTGTACTTTTTTTCTATTCCTTAACTCCATAAATATTGTAAATCAGTACTGTGTGATCTCCCACGATGAGCACGGCTCTTGGAGAAAACTCAGAGTAAAATATATGTTTATATAAAATAAAAAAAGTACACAACCTGAACGAAAAACGCTATACAAAATACACTTTCACCAGGTTTATTACTCTTAAGTTATATAACTATGGCAAAGTTCACAAAAAGTGTAATATCCAGATAAACACAATATAAATCAATGTTATATTAAAGCGCACCAAGATTTAATGGTGCGCGAGAAATTGATTATTATTATTATATAGTCAAATTAGTAGCCTGGAAAAATACCAGAAGTTCTTTCGCTCCTTTATCAAATACGCACTATATGGAGTTCTTTTACATTAACCCGTGCAACCAAAGTGTATTAGTTAAAGGGTGATAGTCAAGTAACAACAAAAGAACACAATGGAATTAAGGTGCATTAAAGAGCGATATTTGCACTAGAGTGTATATTAAAGAGAGTTAAGGTGTAATTCATAACCTGGTATAAACCAATGGCGATAATGTTTAATTGTATAAGAGTTTTTATTGCATGCATTGAAACAAAGATTTCTTGCTTGTAAAAGACAGGCAAACAGTCTATTTCACAGATTTTGAACTGTTTTCACAAAAGATTGAGATATTAGAGTGCAATAGGCAAATACAATGGAAAACATTATAGAGCAAGTTTTCTCACAGATTTTAAACTGTTTTCTCGAAAACATTCTACTTATTTGAGTGTAATAAGCAAATACAATAGAAAACAATTTAAAACAAGCAAGTTTTCTCACAGATTTTGAACTGTTTTCTCAAAAACATTCTACTTATTTGAGTGTAATAAGCAAATACAATAGAAAACAATTTAAAACAGAGTCGAGCAAGGTTTCTCACAGATTTTGAAATGTTTTCTCAAAAACATTGTACTTATTAGAGTGTAATAAGCAAATGAAATGGAAAACAAAAGCATTGTATAGCGCCGTTTTCTCATATTTTGAACTGTTTTCTTGAAACAAAGTCGGTATCAAAGTATAACAGACAAATACAATAGAAAACAAAACAGACATACAATGGAAAACAAAGGTATTATAGCGAGTTTTTCTTGTAACAAAGTGTATTTATTAGAGTCGATATAAGAGCGAGTGTTACAGCAAACACAATAGAAAACAAAAGCATTAGAGAGTAATAGTGCTAAATACGCTATATATCATAAAATGATTTTCCTTCGTCAGTACAATGAAGTGACTAGTTAGTGAGTAATAGTCGAAATAAAACAAAAGAAAACAATGGGTTTAGTGTGTACTATTATGTATTACGTTGACTATTCTTTCACAGACGAAGGAATATCACTCTATAATCCTCTTTGCCAGTCGCTGCCAATGAGGATAGGACTAAAACACTTGAAACGAGTTTATTTAGTTGCTATTTCATAAGCTATTACTGGGAGAAAACGTTAAGTATAGCTACTGAGATAGTATAGGTAGCCACTTGGACAAGACAAGCTGGCTGTGACGCAGATAAAAATCAAATCGATAATTTTTTCAACTTCTGCTGATCAAAATCAACTCTCTACACTTAAAAACTGTAGCAATGAATTGTTTTTTTCTTTGTTAAAATATACTACTTCTTCAATCTTGCCTCGAAAGAAAACTGATTCAAGTTACTAATAGCTTTAATAACAAACCCTAACAGATTAATGTCAACTGTTGCTAATGTTTTTTAGTTATCCTTGGAAATGGTTCAAGCTTTCAATAGCTGCATTGATCACAATCAGCCTTCAAGTTATACAACTGTGTCTACAATAGAAACTGTAATACAATTCCTGTGTGCCTTCTTCGGTAAAATTTGCAACTTCTATGTTTGCAACTCTATCGCTGTTTCTTCATTCTTTCTTTTTTAAAAACTTATTTTGCTCAATTATTTCAATGCTAAGTTTGAAAAAAATCCTTGACAAATGCTTCTGCCTTTCATCAACCGTCCTGATCATAATCAAAGCATATCTACACTAAAGCCTGATCTTTCAAACTGCACAACTGTTTTTTCAATCGTTTAGCGACAAAAGTCAATACTTGAGCTAATTCTCAACATAATTTGCACAGTTCTTTATCAGTTTGCAATTGGGAAATCCGACTTTACCAGATACTGAACTGAGGTTACTTTTTCCTAAAAAATGAATCACTTGTTTTATGTAGGTAAAGACTTCAAGTGTTCGTACAATCTTTCTTCAATAAAAAGTCAATACTTGAACTAATTCTCAACATAATTTGCACAGTTCTTTTTAAAACTATTATCAGTTTGCAATTGGGAAATCCGACCTTTCCTGATACTGAACTGAGGTTGTCACTTGTTTTATGTAGTTAAAAACTTAAAGTGTTCGTTCAATCTTTCTTCAATAAAAAGTCAATACTAAAACTACTTCTCAACTTATTTTGCCCTGTTTCTTCACGGTTGTTTGTCGTTGATTTTTCCTTCGTGGCCGTGATGTATTGTTTATTTTCGATATCTCTATCTCTTCGTGTGAGAACCGAGCTCTCATGGGATTCATTTACCTCCAGATTTTCAATGTTTATGCTATTACTTTGTTCATTGAAATGTCCATCGTTACCTTTCTCGAGACTACTGTCATCCAAGGTTGCAATGACATCCTCTAGTTTTGCCTTCAGACTTGCTTGTTTTGATATTTCAGTATTGGAGGTCGTGGTGCTGTCCAAGTTGCCATCTTCATCTTTGATGACTTTCTTCAGTCGTCTTCTTCTCCAGTATTTACCGTCTTCAAACATTCCCTCATACGAAGGATCAAGCGTCCAATAACAGCCTTTACCCGGATCGGCCTTATCTCTGTGAACCTTCACGAAGCAACGATTAAGAGACAAATTATGTCGAATGCTATTCTGCCATCCTCGTCGATTCTGCCACGTATAGTATGGGAAGTTGGTCGTTATGAACTGGTAGATTCCATGAAGTGTAATCTTCCTGGCCGGCGCCTGTTTGATGGCCATGGAGATCAGAGCTACGTATGAAAACGGTGGTTTCTGTGGTGTTAAGTAATAAGACTTGTAGTAATAGCGACCGCCGGCGCAGTTAGGATACAAACTACAGCAAGGATAGTAAACCGGTTGATTGACTGTATTATACTGATATCTCTCAGGTAGATACGACGACCACGGCGTATACATCGAGTATTGGCCCACATCAGGCCTTAACCACGACATGCTTAAACTTACTCGGAAACTTACAAGTGGCGTGTTATAACCTGGAGTATAGCCATGGGCGTGGCCTATTTGCCACCCAAGCAGAGGGTATAATTATGTTGGAGTGCTGAGTGTGTTTATAATAAGCACCCTATTGATTATGACCACACCGAGTAGGGGAGTGCGATTTCACGACGGGACGATGGGTTAGCGATAACGCCAGTTATCATACTAGTCTAATTACTTTTGCATAAGTGACACCGAGCTCATCATCGCCATTGGAGAGTGGAGATTACTGTCTCATTATTTCTCTCTCTTAGTTAAATCGATATGACTTTGAAAAACACGAGTACGAATTTACAATACGAACTACAAATGTACATTTTTCGATCGTAATTTCAAACAAAATGTTTAGAAATTATTGTGAACTAATTTACAATACGGGTACAAATGTATCTTTTTCACGATCGTAATTTCAGACAAATGTTTAGAAATTATTGTGAACTAATTTACAATACGGGTACGAATTTACAATATGAGTACAAATGTACCTTTTTCACGATCGTAATTTCAAACAAAATGTTTAGAAATTATTGTGAACTAATTTACAATACGGGTACGAATTTACAATATGAGGACAAATGTACCCTTTTCACGATCGTAATTTCAGACAAATGTTTAGAAATTATTGTGAACTAATTTACAATACGGGTACGAATTTACAATATGAGTACAAATGTACACTTTTCACGATCGTAATTTCAAACAAATGTTTAGAAATTATTGTGTTGTTCGTTATGTTTGATTTTCTCTACCAGGATCAATAGTAAAATAGATATGATTTTGATAAATAACACTACAGTTTCCCTTGTTTCGATCGTTTTTTCCATCTTTATTTTGACCTTTTGTGTCATTAATTGTTTTATTTTGGTGGTTTCTTTCGTGATCAACAGTACAATCTCTCTAATTAATGGATACAGGTACAATGTACATATTTTCGATCATATAAATTTCAGACTAAGTTTTTCGATTTTTATTTTGCACTCGAAATTTGAGTGTTATTAAATATGTTCTATTTTGGTGGTTTCTTTCGTGATATCAACAGTACAATCGATATAATTAATGAATACAGTGTACATATTTTCGATCGTAATTTCACAATAAGGTTTTCGATTTTTATGGACAAGGATATATTTTGTAATTAATTATGTTTGCTCGTCGTAGTCTCCAATATGATTTCTTGAATACAAATTGGCAATTTCAGTTTATAGATCGTAATTGCGGACTAAATTTTGAAACTTTCCGCTGAGACTAAAGACTACTTTGCCATTATATTTGATTTAATTCGCTTTACAACTCCCGGACAATTCCATCTATATGTGCAAATTGCTTTCTACAGTTCACAACCCACATAAAGTTATAATAACAATTACTATTTACTAATCAATATCGCGCAAATATCCCAACATAGTCTACCTTGGAACTGAACCAGAGGGTTTCTTGATCTAGTATTTGTATTTACCATTTGTAAGTCTGTGTTTACCTCAAGAGTAACTTCGTTGCTTCACAAACCGTCAGATTTACAAACGCTATTAAAGCAAGTAGAAAATAACCTCTGGCACTCAGGGTAAATATAGTCTTTAATCATGATTCAAAAAGGATGTTTTCCAGAATCAAATCCCATGTTGTTCTAGCTGCAAATTAGCAGTCTTGTCTGGCTTGATATCTATATTAAAGGGGGGCTGGTTTCCTTGTGAAAATAAAGTGATCCTTCTTTCTTTCCGGCTGTTCTTGACTTCGGGTCCTTATTCTGTTCAATGTCATCAGCAAAACCTGACTTTGATACAAGACTTTGAATGTAGAATAGAAATAGCTTCGAATCACAGAAAAAAGTAAACGCATTTTTTCTTAAAATATACCAAAGCAAACCGCGAGGTTAGCCAAGTAATTTTCGCGCAAGAATTGCGAAAGAATTGCGCAGTACTTAAATAACTTTAAAAACTGGAGCAAAAAATGGTTGCAAAAACTGAAAGTGATACTTACACATGTTTGGGTAATCGATAATATTTAAAATAAAGGTGTAACTATTAAATGTTTTGCCGAGAGTTTTTGTTGCTTTTTGACTGGCGCTGTTCGCATGTCAATCTTCAACGAAATAAAATACAAATAGTAACTAAATCAACACCATATAATATATATGAGAAAATATTACTTTACTGCGGAGTCTCTTATCGCTACGTTGGTTTCTCATGGTGTATTTTTAGACAATTTTGGTAATTTTTAGACAATTTACGTCAATTTTTTCGCTAATTATCTTTAGGTTTTTGAATTTTATGTGAAGGTTAATCTAGGTGTATATATTCTATATATTTACATCAATTTATTTCCAAAACTACATATGAAGGTTTCTTTAATTTGCGTTATATAAGTAACCATTTTAACTTTGTGAGTTTTTGTTACTATTTTTGCTCTGTTTCCTTTACTGTTTTCAATGCATGTTTTGTGGAAGCTTTAAGGTATAATTATGGTTTCAATTATCAATGTTTTCAGCTATATTTTCAGTGTGTTCGTTTGTGACTTTTTATTGCGCCAATAACCTGTATTATTTCCTTTTCAGTTTAATGTTTCAAAAGTAATGTATAAAGTTCAGTTCAATTTCTACAACAAAGACAGTATATAAATACCATACCATATTCCCTATTTTGTGGGTTTTTCCTTTGTTATATATAAACGCCTGTGTGTTTTTTACTAATTGTCTACTTAACATATGTACAATGTTGTTGTTAATGTTGATTGTGATATCAACCACAATGAATTATTAAAGACTTTTGTCAATAAAATGGCAATCAACATCGATTATAACGGTTTTTTCCCTCCTATTATTACATTTTTCCGCTGTTTTCTTATCTTTAATTGTTAAAATGTGCAACTGATTGGCTTCAATTATAACTGTAAAGATAATTTAAATTAGAAAAATAGACATGTATGTAATTTATAAAGGTAAAAGGAATATAAAGTATACGAATTAAGAACATAAAACATAGTCATATTTATAAATGAAAACAAAATGGGGTTGTGTATAAACCATGCACTTCTTTTCACAAAATGTTGATGTGATTGTATTTGTTTTTTCAATCATAGTTTTTAATGATGACTTTTGCGAAAACAGGAAAGATTTTTACACAGAAATAAAGCATTGTTTTGGAACTTTTTATTGAACAAAATTATCCACTAAATGGTTGATTCAAGCGATAATTATGCAACTCTAGATCTCTTTGAACATTTACTTTTGTGAAAAACAAGAAAGAAAAGCAAAGATCTGTAGACAAAAAGAAGACATTGTATACAATTGCAACTTAATTTGTTTTGATGCTATTCATTGATTCCTTTTTTAAAAAGAAACCTGAAAAAAGGTATTTGAAGCAAAATTTACGAGAAGAAAAGCTTGTTTTTGTGTTTAAAATTAGTTCTTTCTGATGCTATTCAGTGTTTTGAGAGAGACACTAAGAGAAAAGAGAGGTAAAGTATTTTTAAACAGAAATACGACAAGAAAAACCTGCTATATTTTGTCAGTTTTAGCTACAAATCAACTAACGAATATACAACATTTTAATAATCAGATAATACGTGATATGTATGCGATAGTTGAGTTGGTGGTTTTGTCAAAACGAACAAAGAACGAAAATTCTTTTCAAGTCAAACAGAAAAATCACTGGCAGTATATATCTTCTTGAAGAAGATATAAACTGCCAGTGATTTTGAGATGTTTGGCAACAAACAAACCTAGTACTAGCACAGTACAAATGATTTGTACTCGTCGGTGTTTGTGAAAAGTAACGAAGAAAGTTATTTTTAAACAGAAAGGCGACAAGAAAAGGTTGTTTTTGTGTGTGTTTATAGCTACAAATCAACCAGCACTGTGCAACTACAACGATTCAATAATGATTTGTACTCGTCGGTGTTTGTGAAAAGTAACAAAGAAAGTTATTTTTAAACAGAAAGGCGACATGAAAAGGTTGCTTTTGTGTATGTTTAGCTACAAATCAACCAGCACTGTGCAGCGATTCAGTAATGGCTGATGTAAACGATAAACCAGGTTTGCCCTCACCCTATTCTGTGTTTATGTAGTGTGTCTTAATTTACTGTTACATGCTTTAAAGTTTTGTTTTGTTTGATAAGCTTGTGTGCCTTTCGGTTTATAGTGTCAAAGTTCTTCAAAGCTTTCCATAACAATAACAACTTTTGCGTCTGCAATGGAGAAAGCTTTTGAGATTTCTATCAAAGAAAAAACATCGCATATGAAAGGCGTCTTTCGACTTAAATGACATACTTTTCATACATGGCCATAAGTTAAGCAGAAATTCATATTTTCTTTGCTATCAGATATACACATCGGGTCATACTGAGAAACTAATTTGAGAGTGTTATCGCTTTTTGCTTCACGTTTCCCATTTTCAAACAATTATCAACTTAAATGAGTACCGTGTTAGCCTATTTCGTTCTAAATCTGTAACAATAACTTTAGGCAATTTTACAGACTGATCTCACTAATAAGATGTCACGAGAAATTACTTTTTGGCGCCAGCACCTGCTTGGGTAGTCATTACTTCACAGTTAAGTTGCCTTGATCAATTGAATTCTTAATCGAAATTACACCAAATATTTTAGCTTTTAGACGCACATTTAGGGTTCAAAAGCAACACTTCAACCCGCCTTAGTCGATCTCGTTTTATCAAAATTACACTAAATAGTTTATCTTTTTGACGCGCATTTTCAAGGTAAAAGCCGGGAACATTTGGGCAATGTTTCTATTCCGTTAATCCAAATTACTCAAGATATTTTAGCTTTTCAAATTCTTTTAATCGTACTTTTCAATATGTTTTCTAGTTGATGTCGTAGAAATGAGAGAAAATTTCCTTAAGTCATTCAAATTCAATGAAAACTTATGGCAGACTGCCCTATAGTTCCTCGATAAACAGAGCTTTTCGCGGCACATTTTGTCTAACGTATTTGGAAGTAATTTCATGCTTGTGTAAAATACCAGAGATCCAAAGTTGTAACCCGGGGCTGTAACCTATAGTTCATAATATGAAAAAAATAAATTTCCATGTTAAGATCTTTTTAAAGAGATCCATCAGTCAAACTTCCCAATCTATTTGTGATATGGTCGAAACTATACAAGTCACACACGTCTGCAGAATAATCATGTCTTTATCAACATTAGCTACTCCCCGATGCTGTTCTTTTTTCTCTTGTCTTGAATACACTAGAAAGACCTTTCCCGCTGGGATTGGCTAGCCTATTACGATCATTATTAGGCATTATACGCTATCACTGTAATCACTTGATCAAAGACAAAGTTATCACAAAGCTATTGATAAAACCGGTCGTTTGAGATTGCCTGTTATTACAAGGAAATTGGAATCGTTTTGATTAACAATGAAGGAAAGAAAACAGCTTTTGTTTGTGTTACTTCGCAGCCTTTTTCTTCTAGATTTCGACATTTGATGCTTTTCCACGCAAACTCCGCCATTTTGTCCAAAAATCGTTTGTTACTGTTAGGGTTTTTGGATTATTCAGTCAAGAATCCAAGCATTTTTTTAATAAAATAAGCGAAGCAAATCATTATTCTTTGGTTTGCTTTCCTGTTTTATTTTTTGACATTTTTATTATTGTATATTTTTATAACATGCTTTTTTCTGTGTTGTGAATTCATATGAATCGAGTGTGAATATATATATGTATATATATATATATTTAATTTTTATTTATACGGGTGAAAATAGCACTTATAAAAGCAGATAAAGCTTTCTTTACAAACCAAGCCATTCAAAAAGTCAAACTTGTTTGCATAAGAGCACATTGTCTTCCTTGATCTTCTAACGAGTTTTTAGTTCAATCTAATGCAGTAAATTTCGTTTAAATCTTCCTATTCTCAAATATTTGTATTTTGCGCGGCAAATAGCAAAAATATGATTCACACTATAATCAGAGTTAACTGCTATAATTATATTGCGATTGAAGTGTTTTTATTTATATCAGTATTTTCAGTATGTTATAAGTTGTTTTTATTAGATATATTTAACTCAAAAGCTAAGTCCTTTATACTCTTTCTTTTTTTTCTTTTTTTTTTGTGGCTTTTACTTTCGTTTCTTCTTATTATATACTTCATATTCTTTTGCTAAATAAAACAAAATGTTGTTGATGTTAAGTCATTATTGATCTGTTAAATGTTTGAGTTTGTTTTTACCAGTGTTTGTGAATACATTCATATAAATATTTGTGAATTTTGCTTCTGGCAACAATGACTGAATCGAAATTGATGCTTAAATAATGGATGCCTATGAAAAACCTTTTTCCGGCACCTTGATATAAACAAAGACAATATTTTAGTTCAAATATAAAAGACTAACACTAGAGAGCAAACACTCAAATTATATAAATCAAAACAAACTAGTTACTCAGTATAAAATTATAAAGATATTTCATCGTGGATATGAGATCATAGTTAATAGAGGAGAAATTCCCCTCTCAGTATTAACCATGATGAGAAGCAAGGATGGTACAGTTGGTTAGTGCGCGGCGTTCTGTGCGAGAGGTCGATCCGAGTTCGATTCCCAGTGACCTCGCATCCTTGTTTCAACTTCTCTTCTTTCCGTGTAGCTTTAAATACCCGTAAGACGGAGCACAGATGGAGAGAGGGAAGTAAAATGAGCGCACCGTCGGCTATCTGGATGATCAGCTTCGGCTGATCATGAAGGGACTTCCGACGTAAAATACTATTCTTTACTTAATAACATGTTATAGCTTTTTCTCGCGAATGTCGAAGGTTTGGACCGCGACGTTTCGACAGCTACTGCTAGTCTTCATCAGGCGATGATATAGTTACTACCTTACAAGACTATAACCGTTTTCTTAATCTTCTGCATACCTTTTAACTGAAGGATCATTTTCAAAACTGATCGCCGATCACCCTTACCACTTGGACAAAGGGAGCCCCGTCTCCCCCCTCGGACTATTAATATTGTTCATTTTCTATCATGAAAATGGTCAATGCTTGTGCTTCTTCGCTTAATTATATATCTCTTTTTGTAGCTACAATGCTAGAAAATTAAAACTATTACAGTGTGCAGTAACACTGCCTGGATATATTACCGTATTTACACGAATAAGGGCCGGCCTCGAATAAGCGCCGCACTTTAACGCTATAATGTTACTGCTAGAGCAGCATTCGAAATGAATTTTTACCAAAAGCTATATTCTTCAGCTCAAAGTAGTTATAATTCATCGCGGATCAAGAAGGGGACGGTGAGATCGAGACAAATTTAATAAGCGCCGCGGCGCTTATTCGGGTAAATACGGTATGCTGGATGTCTCAACAATCATCCGACCCGATCAATTACAATTTGTGTGCAATAGCCGCTTTGTCTAAACCGACATTAATTGGTACACAGACCTTGGTTAATTAAGTACAGTTATTTCGTACTCATTTGTTATTAGTTGGTTTTCAACAATTTCAAATTGACTAGATATACCATGTTGTCTGGTTTTTACAGGTGTCTTTTGTGATTGGTTCTTTCTTCTTGAAACTCGAAAGTTTCTAGACTGACCATTAATTATATATATATAAAAAACATTCTTTTTTTCTTTTCGCTTGATTAATCCTTTTTTTTTTCATTTCTTTATTTTTCTAGGTTCATTCATTCATTTGTTTTCTATCATATAGTTTCTTATTTTTATTTTCTTAAATTCTTCAGCTGGTTTCTTTTTTCTTTTTTGATTATATCTCTTTAATTTATTTCTTTTTCATCTTTCAATTTATTCGACTTTGCACTTTCATTTCATAACTTTCCCTTATTTTCTCTCTGTTTCCTCTCTCCTCTGATCGTTATTTCTTTAATTCAGTTGTTGTGTGTTTCTTCATTATTTTCTTTGCACGTGTGTTGTTTCTTTTTTTATTTCTTTCCCGTGTACATGATTTGCCTTTGCGTCTTTTGTTTTATTTGTCGTCTCTTTGTTTGTTTATTCAGTATTCATTTGTTTGTGTGTTGATTTGTTAGTTGTTTGTTTCTTTGTTTCTTTTGTGTATTGTTTTGTTTGTTTATTGGTTTATTTTTGTTTGTTTGGTTGATTGGTTTGTTTGTCTATTTGTTTGTTTGTTTGTTTATTGGTTTATTTTTGTTTGGTTGGTTTGTTTGTATATTGGTTTGTTTTTGTTTGGTTGGTTGGTTTGTTGATTTGTTGCATGGTTTGTTTGTACATTGGTTGGTTAGTTTGTTTGTATATTGGTTTATTTTTGTTTGTTTAGTTGATTGGTTTATTTGTCTATTTGTTTGTTTGTTTGTTTGTTTGTTTATTGGTTTATTTTTGTTTGGTTGTTTGGTTTGTTGGTTTGTTTGTATATTGGTTTGTTGGTTTGTTTGTATATTGGTTTGTTTTTGTTTGGTTGTTTGGTTTGTTGTTTGTTTATTTTATTGGTATGTTGGTTTGTATGTTGGTTTGTTGGTTTATTGGTTTGTAACTGTTTGGTTGGTTTGTTGGTTTATTGGTTTGTTGGTTTGTTGGTTGATTTGTTTGTTTGTATATTGGTTTGGTTTTGTTTGGTTTGTTGGTTTGTACATTGGTTTGTTTGTATATTGGTTTGTTTATTAGTTTGTTTTTGTTTGTTTGGTTTGTTTGTCTGTTTGTTTGTTTTGTTTGTTTATTGGTTTGTTTGTTTATTTGTTTGTTTTTGTTTGTTTTTGTTTGGTTGGTTTTGTTGGTTGGTTTGTTTGTATATTGGTTTGTTTGTTTGTTTGTATATTGGTTTGTTTGTTTGTTTGTTTATTGGTTTGTTTGTATATTGGTTATTGGTTTTTTTTTGGTTGGTTGGTTGGTTGGTTGCATTGGTTGGTTGGTTGGTTGGTTGGTTGGTTGGTTGGTTGGTTGGTTGGTTGGTTGGTTGGTTGGTTGGTTGGTTGGTTGGTTGGTTGGTTGGTTGGTTGGTTGGTTGGTTGGTTGGTTGGTTTGTATATTGGTTGGTTTGTTTGTACATTGGCTGGTTGGTTTGTTTGTACATTGGCTGGTTGGTTTATTTGTACATTGGTTGGTTGGTTGGTTTGTATATTGGTTTGTTGGTTTGCTTGTTTATTGGTTTGTTTGTTTATTGGTTTGTTTTTGGTTGGTTGGTTGGTTTGTTGATTTGTTGCAAGGTTTGTTTGTTTGTACATTGGTTGGTTGGTTTGTTTGTATATTGGTTTGTTGGTTTGATTAGTTTCTCTTTTTTCCTTTCAAATTTCTTTTTAACTCTCTTTCTGTTTTGTTTCTTTTTGTTTCTTGCTAGCATTGACTTTTTTCTATCAAGAAATCAGGGTGAGCAACAAACCTTTCTTGTAGAAACAAGTGCAGCTCAGTTTGTTACTGAGACGCGGCTTTTGAAGAGAGAGGTCCCGAATTTGCTCCTTAGTGCCCTTACCCTTTATTCGACTTTTTCAATTCTGTGTAGCTGTAAGTAGCTTTAAATACCCATAAAACAGAGCAGTTGTGGAGAGAGAGAGAGAAGGGATAAGATCACACCGTCGACCTCCTGGGAGACTAACGACGCTAAATATTAGTGCGTTTGCTTTTGGGATTCCTGTGTTAGAGCCTTACTGCGTTTGTTACTTAACTGGGCTCCCTTTGCTAACCCATAACCACTCGGGCGCTCGCTCTTCTTCAAACTGACACAAACATTATCGTAACGTCTTTTTATTACCAAAAAGGCTCTCAAATTGTTGATCCTATATACTAGTTGCTTACAATATGTAACTTATAAATATATACTCAGTCAGCGAAACTAACAATAGACATTTTCTTTCTTGAGTACAGCTCACACCATACTGCATTAATATAATACTAGTTGTTATAAATACTTTGTAGTCTTTTAAATAATAATATATCATACATAACTCAGCCTATTAATGAACCTACTATTCTTTGGTTGCTTGAAATAGTTTACAACTTGAATTTCCCACGCCATCAACGGTCTGACCTGAAGGCTTGGTTACTTTACAGCATGGCGTCGGAAATAATGAAGCAAACTATTCTATCACAACTTGAGCCCGCGATTCCTTACTTTGGGCTTAAAATTGACTTTGAAATGCTAGAAATGGATGTACTAAAATTATGGCTAAAACGCCGCGTAGTATCTAGTACCCAGTTTCAACTGACCACCATTCGAAAAGGGCCGTTTGAAACTGAGTACGAGTCATCACTCAAACTAAAACATGTTGTCATAGTCAGCGGATAACCCCCTAAAATATTATCCAATACAGTCAAACCTCTGAGAAGCGAACCTTTTTAAAATGGTCGGATTATAGAGGTTGTACCATATTATCGTTTAACCTTTAAGCCTGGTTCACACGGCCTCATAATCATAATCATAACCACGTTTACGACTAAGATTGTACGGTTCACACGTGCAACATAACGTCATAGTCATAATCATAAGAAAATGGAAACTTCTCCATTTCTTCTAACTGCGGTGCTTATGATTATGACTATGATTATGATGCCGTGTGAACCAGGCTTAATTAAGATGATACTATTTCTAAGAACCGGAGCTTGTTCTTGCAGACTGAGTAGATTTTTCTTTTGAAGAGCATAGATTATTCCACAGGAAGCCCGCATAATGAGTTGTTAGCTGCCACTACATAGACAGCATATTGTTCTGCCTGTTGCTGGCACTTTAATAGGTTCACAGAACCCTGGTTTGGTTTTGCTCTTGCAACTGGTCGCCATAATGTTGCACTTGTATTCAAGCTGTCCTAGTTTCGCGTTGAATATTGTTGAATTCACGCAGGGGTTCTTTAGACATAACGTTGGTAACGATAACATGCAATGGACTTGTAGTAAAAGTATAATACAGCTTGAAAGGATCTAGAAACAGTAGAATTATAACATGAGTATATACAGTGGTACTGATGGTGTTGACTACGATGGTGTTTACAACGATAGTTACGACATTGATGCTGGTGTTAACAATGATGATGACGATTTAAAGTAATTGAAAACATTTGTAAAGTAATTGAAATTGCTACGCAAAACACTCTTAAAGCCGAGTGTTCAGCGACAAAGAGTCGACAAAACTGTCGCCATTCGGTTACATGTCGGGGAGCATTCGGCGACACTCGAATTGGCGAAGGTTTTATCGGTTACGAATCGATCGTTCTAGATCTTACTCGGTGAATTCTCGCCGGACCAATAGCGGTTCGGTTTGCAGTCGCAAATCAGTTCTCGTAACAGCTCAGTAGCCAATATTTTAAGTTCTTAAAATCTCTCATAAAAAGAAACACAAAAAATAACTTACCAAATGTTTTACCATAGCTGCTCTGCTTTCAAATTGGTTGGTAAATTATTTTTGATATTGTCTGTCTCTTACACTGGCTTCTTCCTCACTAGTGTCTTCGTAAGAATGTCTAGAGAACCCATGGCCGCAAACTTGCTTTTATGCACATTTGAACGGCGACACTTTCGTAGTGATTTATTTTTAAAAATGAGATTTCCGATCCAATCCACGTACCGTTTCCAAAAGACCGGGAAGCGTGAACCGTATACCGTAATCGGGCTAAAGGAAGAACAACCTGGTTGCCTATAGTAATGGATATTTCGAGGATCGGTCGAAGAATAGTAGATCCTGACAAACACCTATGGAAAGAGGAAAAACTAACATAAAACATCGATAAAGATATTATAATACGATAGAAACGTTCGAGAATTGTCCATGTATATTATAGCATATATGCATATATTGAAAAGTTAAGCAATCTTTACTTTCCGGAACTGCATGTTGTAAGGGTGTGTCGTGTGTCCTTTTGTTAGTTTCGCAATGTAGTTCCTTGTTATTATTAATTAAACTTATATTGATATAACTTATAATTCATATTTTATTCTTTTTTGCTATTGACGCATTTCCTAGCAGATATTTTAATATTATTTAATTTTAGTAAATAGGAGACGGAACAAAAGATCCACAATGCTGCGGGGGTGGCGCTGTTCAGTTGTGTTGACGTAAAAGATTACGTAAAATATGTTTACCTTCCTATAGTTACCTCAGTTGGCTCTCACCTCCATATAAGGATAATTAATAATATGTTTAATAATTTGTAAATTATAAGGTGAAAATAACATAATTGTCATTGTCATTGTCAATAATAATATATACTTATAAATTGCCTATTCATCACTGTTCTAGGCGCTGTAATCAAAAAGTATAAAACAATTTAAAACTAAGAAAAATATCAGTTAAATCAATAAGTTTTAAGCTGAGTTTTGAGCATGCAACAAAAATTATAGTTCAAAAAAGTAAGGTGGCTTGCACTTTTTAACAAAAGCCTTAGAGATTAGCATAGACGAAAAGCAATAATTAGAATAACTAAAGAATTGCTGAAACTCTTGTTTTTTCTTTAAATATATACTCTAAAGATAAATTCTGTAAAAAAAGGAATGAACAATACAGAGCACAAACACGAGCAATTATAAATTATAGAGTTACATAGTTACCGAATGATGATGATGATGATAATTGAAAAAATTAACTTGAAAATAATCTATAAAATTTAAAGTTGTTTTTATTAATCTCTGCAACAAAGTGCATTAGCGTGACATTCAAATAACAACAAAAGAACACAACGGAAATAAGTTTCATTAAAATGTAATTCACCAAAAAGTATTCACAATTTAGTGAGAACTGCTCCAATATTTTTAATTTATATCAGTTAATTAATAATAAGCCTATTTGGCTACTTCTAACGAGCTGCTACGCGAGTTTCCACTCAATGTAGATATTTTGGGAATAAGTTTATTTGTCTTTCAGTTGTATTTCGATTCAGATCACGTACATTTTTTTCAGTAGAAAACAAGATCTTATTTACAGAGGTTTTGAATTTGGTGAAATCGTACATGCTAACTCCGATTAGGCCTATTAATACGAAATGATAATCTTATGATGATCATATGAAATAAAAAAAAAAACCTAAATTTAAATAATAGCAATAATGTCATAGAAATGAAAATTGACAAAAATGATAATTTGGATAACGAAAACCAACACCAATTATAATCACTAATAATCGCTATTTATATGAATTAATATATTACACTAACAGCCAAAATTATGGTGATACGAAATCTGATAAAAAGACGTTGATGACGGTAATATGTAATGAAGAATTCATATAAAAAAATAATGAACAACATAATAATAATAGAATATTATAATAATGAAATAGAACTAAAAATTTAATGATTACTAATACAAATAATTGAACTACATCAAAAGAATAAAAATACATCTTATATCAGTATCATTTTATAAATGATTACATCCTTGAAATGATGTAGCAACTCTGACCAAATGTCTTGAACCTTACTACTTTGACGTCACATGCAATGACGTCACCAGGGCGTTTTCTTTGACAACCAAGGACGCTAGTTTTGCTCGGGTAGGATCATTTCGAATGTATCGGAAACAGTTCGAAAGTCTTTTTATTTATTTAAAAAAACAGCAGTAGTTTGAAAATTGTTCCTCGTTCGATTTCCTGGCCATTGTGGCTGTCGGTGGATGAAGAAATAGTTCCTCTTATACTTGCACGGAATTGGATCGGAATATCCAAAATAGACACTCTAGATCTATTTGTCTTAAATCCGTGGAAGAACGTGCAAACTTAAAAGCCCACGATTTTTTTAATTTTTTTCTACTACCGTAAAAGGTAAAGCACTTCGCATAAACTAGAGTGCAAACAAAAGAACCGTGAAACAAGTAGTACTAGTAAAAAAAAACAATAGAAAACAATAGAATTAGCATTAAATATCACTATTTAGTACATTTCCAGAAATCTAATACAGCATGGCGCCGCGCATGCGCATTGACCATTTGGCCGAGTTAGTTTCATTCAGAAATAGACACAAAAATTACAAAGAAATGTATGTACCTTTTATTTATTCTTGAAATATTTCTTTTGTTATCGATGTTCCACTTTTTCCACAAATCGTAAACAGTAGATTGACGTTTTAACTTTCGTATGGCGATAGAATAAAAGTTAATTTGAAGTCCAAAGTTGTTCAAAAAAAGGACATGAAAAAGAGTCCGATATAGCCATAAGCCGCCATAGAGTTCTTTAGAAACCACTGTCACTTGGTGATAATAAAGTCCTTAAAACAACGCTTTAACTTTCAAACTTTTGAGGTCCACAAATCGTAAATTGTACATCGATGTATTGACATTGATATTGCGATATAAAATATGGTATTTTCAAGTTCAAAGTTGTTCAAAAATCAGTTTTAAAAGACACCAATATAGCTGTAGGCCGCCATAGCGTTCTTGAACATCATTGCCTCTTCGTGGTGCCACAGATAAGAACATTTACTGTTGAGAATTCCTTTCATGTAGACCAATCTACTCTTGAAACCACATCAATAAACGCGATTTTTTGCCAATAAACGATAACTTCTCTTTATTTTCAAGTGTCTCAATCCCTTTTAGAGACATTTTGCATTGTTTTCTCACCTCACAAGGCGTAAAACTTACAGTTCAAGTCGATATATTTTACATTTGAAACGTAGAGAATCGATTTGCACGACTTGATCGGCCATGTTTTCTTGTTTAAAGCTTAGTAGCCTCGCCTAAAATCTTTTGTGGTTCCTATGGTGAAAAATTCGCGGGTTTATTTGGCGCGAATTACAAATTTCAAAATTAAAAAAAAAATGTCAGATGTAATAGACGCCTCAATCGATAACGATATCAAAATTTAAAGAAAAATTACAGTTGTCTGAGCCTGAACTAAGGTATGCATGCAAGTCAAATAACAAGCCTCTTTTTGCTGTAAAAATACCATATCCTGTGCTAAGAGAATGGCATAAAATAGTTAATAATTTCTGCTTGCGCATGCGCATTGCTTACGTTCTGTATGAGCCCGCGAAATTACCCCGAACCGCTGACTGTAGAGAATTTCTGGGTATGACTAATTATGTTGCACGCTTTTAATGTTTGTACTCTAGTTCCTAAACTAGTTCTAAATTAGTTCCACACGTACACAAAGGGCTGTTACTAGAACCGTCTTCTTTATCTAGTACAGCTCCGCTAACCACAGAGTCAGTAAGTAAGCAAGTAGGGTATAGCAATGGTGATGATTTGGACGCTAGTTCTTTGTTTGAGTATACTGAAACATTTTGAAAAGATTACTAGTTTTTGAACTTTACTTTTTAGAATAAAGTAGCTAGTTTCTTATACACTCTTTATCATTACAATCAGTATTCGTATATTTTATAATTCGATTTTACCCTTTACATTTCTATATTAGGAATTTTGTATAATAGTTAATATTGCTGTTATATAAAATTGTGTTTTTTATATTTTTGTAGGTATAAATTTTGCCAATTTATCTATATTTATCTATAGTGTAAGTATCTTTTGTAATTATTATTAATATGCGGAATATGTAATTCAGCCATCAGACTGCTCTATAAACCATCTATCTACCTATCTTTAATCTAGTGTGAGCTAAAGTTGACTATCTTTTTGACGTAGATAGTTGTGTATAACTGTTTTCTAGTCTGTGACCGAGTTTTAGCTCAATTAGAGCGATTTGGATGGGGTATTTTCGTCAAAATCGCTCTAATTGAGCTAAAACTCGGCCACAAACTAGAAAACAGTTATACACAACTATCTAGGTCAAAACAAAGTTTTTATTATTGTATATTTGAGGCACAGCGAACGGATATCTCACGACTCCAAAAAAATTGCGAACACTTCCAAATAGCAAAAATATTTCATAAATAGGTTAATAGATTTATGTTGCACTTCCCGCTTGTTTCATCGCTAGTTGTCGTCATGGGATGTCCTGTTTCCTAATGGGTTCCAGAGGACCCGAGGGTGAATCTAGTTGTCGTCATGGGATGTCCTGTTTCCTAATGGGTTCCAGAGGGCCCGAGGGTGAATCTAGTTGTCGTCATGGTATGTCCTTTTTCCTAATGGGTTCCAGAGGGCCCGAGGGTGAATCTGTGGGTTTTTCTCTACGTTCAAAAACGTAAAGAAAACACGTAAAGAAAACACATAAGGAAAACACGTAAAGAAAACACGTAAAGAAAACACGTAAAGAAAACACGTAAAGAAAACGCAAGATGCTGCTGGCAAATCCGTTAGTATTATCCCATGATTGTAACTCTTTATGCTCTCAGTAATACATGTAGAACCGATCCACCGAATATATTGTGTTGCGAGTGTTCTTTGGAAATCACAGACCTGAGAACCTAAAGCGCTTTTGCTTATCCTACACACTGCAAATTACGTCAACAGTCAATATCCGTTCCGTTTAGGGAACCGTAACTCTGATTACATAATCCTGTGTAGACGGAATAGCGTTCACTCATCCAAAACACGCAAAACTGCAACACGCTCTAACGGATCCGTAACTGTTATAATTTGACGATTCAAGCATAGCGCAACACGCTTTTATTATACGGTTGCGTGACTTTACGTTACAAGGAAGTGGAAAGACCTGTCCATCGCCATGAAACCTAATGAACCAATAGAACACTTCGTGGATATTTCAGCTTCAAAGACATGAACTTTGATTAAAAAAAGATGTCTAATTTAACTTAATTTTACTAACTTTACTTTACAGACCATCGCAATGAAACCTCTAACGAATCAATGGATCATTTTGTCTATCAGGGTCTGAATGAAGTTCACTGTTAACTGAGAAACGGCTAAAAAATTAACTGTTAACTGAGAATTCCGTGTCTTTTTAGGATACTAGGTCCCGAGTTTCCTCCTCAGTGCCGTTACCCTTTATTCGACTTTTTCAATTCTGTGTAGCTGTGAGTAGCTTTAAATACCCTTAAAACGGAGCAGTTGTGGAGAGAGAGAGAAGGGGTAAGATCACACCGTCGACCTCCTGGCAGACTAGCGACGCTAAATATTAGTGCGTTTGCTATTGGGCTTCCTGTGTTAGAGCCTTACCGCGTTTGTTACTTAACTGGGCTCCCTTTGCTAACCCATAACCACTCGGGCGCTCGCACTTCAACAAACTGACACAAACATTATCGTAACGTCTTTTTATTACCAAAAAGGCTCTCAAATTGTTGATCCTATATACTAGTTGCTTACAATATGTAACTTATAAATATATACTCAGTCAGCGAAACTAACGATAGACATTTTCTTTCTTGAGCACAGCTCACACCATACTGCATTAATATAATACTAGTTGTTATAAATACTTTGTAGTCTTTTAAATAATAATATATCATACATAACTCAGCCTATTAATGAACCTACTATTCTTTGGTTGCTTGAAATAGTTTACAACTTGAATTTCCCACGCCATCAACGGTCTGGCCTGAAGACTTGGTTACTTTCCAGCATGGCGTCGGAAATAATGAAGAAAACTATTCTATCACAACTTGAGCCCGCGATTCCTTACTTTGGGCTTAAAATTGACTTTGAAATGCTAGAAATAGATGTACTAAAATTATGGCTAAAACGCCGCGTAGTATCTAGTACCCAGTTTCAACTGACCACCATTCGAAAAGGGCCGTTTGAAACTGAGTACGAATCATCACTCAAACTAAAACATGTTGTCATAGTCAGCGGATAACCCCCTAAAATATTATCGAATACAGTCAAACCTCTGATAAGCGAACCTTTTTAAAATGGTCGGATTATAGAGGTTGTACCATATTATCATTTAACCTTTAAACCTGGTTCACACGGCCTCATAATCATAATCATAAACACGTTTACGACTAAGATTGTACGGTTCACACGTGCGACATAACGTCATAGTCATAATCATAAGAAAATGGAAACTTCTCCATTTCTTATGACTGTGCTTATGATTATGACTATGATTATGATGCCGTGTGAACCAGGCTTAAGATGACACTATTTCTAAGAACCGGAGCTTGTTCTTGCAGACTGAGTAGATTTTTCTTTTGAAGAGCATAGATTGTTCCACAGGAAGCCCGCATAATCATTGACAATCACAGCTAATTGTTATTCCTTGCACTTTATAAGGTTCACAGTACCCTAGCTTGTTTGGGCTCTTGCAATTGGATGCCATAAGGTTGCACTTGTATTCAAACTGTCCTTTCGCCGCGTTGAATATTGTTGAATTCACACAGGGGTTCTTGTTGTCTGGACATAACTTTATCTTTGGTGACGATAAGATGCAATGGACTTGCAATAAAACGATAATACAGCTAGAAAGGATCTAGAAACAGTAGAATTAGAACATGAGTATATACAGTGGTACCTCTATTAAGCGGTCACCCTCTATTAAGCGGTCACCCTCTATTAAGCGGTCACCCTCTATTAAGCGGTCACCCTCTATTAAGCGGTCACCCTCTATTAAGCGGTCACCCTCTATTAAGCGGTCACCCTCTATTAAGCGGTCACCCTCTATTAAGCGGTCACCCTCTATTAAGCGGTCACCCTCTATTAAGCGGTCACCCTCTATTAAGCGGCCACCCTCTATTAAGCGGTCACCCTCTATTAAGCGGCCACTTTGGAAAATCCCGAGGGTGACCGCTTAATAGAGGTACCACTATTAATAGTATATATGATGTTGATGAGTGTAGGGTAAAACGCGGCTACGAAGGAGATTAACGGATGATGATGTTTTGAATTATGTTAGAGATGATGATGATGATCGAAATGGTGACTGATCGATGATGATGACGATCAAAATGGTGACTGATGATAGTGGTGATTTGGATGATGATACTTAGTACGATGATGATGACTACGATGGTGTCGACAACGATTATTACGACACTGATTGATGGTGATTACAATGATGATGATGACTACGATGGTGTTGACAACGATTATTACGACATTGATGCTGGTGTTAACAATGATGATGACGATTTAAAGTAATTTAAAAAAATTGCAATTAAAAGTAATTGAAAGTGCTACGGAAAACACGCTTAAAGCCGAGTGTTCAGCGACAAAGAGTCGACAAAACCGTCGTCATTCGGTTACATGTCGGGGAGCATTCGACGACACTCGAATTGGCGAAGGTTTCATCGCTTACAAATCGTTCTTACTCGGTGAATTCTCGCCGGAGCAATAGCGGTTCGGTTTGCAGTCGCAAATCAGTTCTCGTAACAGCTCAGTAGCCAATATTTTAAGTTCATAAAATCTCCCATAAAAAGAAACACAAATAATAACTTACCAAATGTTTTACCATAGCTGCTCTGCTTTCAAATTGGTTGGTAAATTATTTTCTTGATATGGTCTGTCTCTTACACTGGCTTCTTCCTCACTAGTGCCTTCGTAAGAATGTCTAGAGAACCCATGGCCGCAAACTTGATTTTATGCACATTTGAACTGCGACACTTTCGTAGTGATTTATTTTTAAAAATGAGATTTCCGATCCAATCCACGTGCCGTTTCCAAAAGACTGGGAAGTATACCGTAATCGGGCTAAAGGAAGAACAACCTGGTTGCCTATAGTAACGGATATTTCGAGGATCGGTCGAAGGAAAGTAGATCCTGACAAACATGTACACCTAAGGAAAGAGGAAAAACTAACATAAAACATCGATAAAGAAATTATAATAGGATAGAAACGTTCGTGAATTGTCCATGTATATCATAGCATATATGCATGTGTTGAAAAGTTAAGCAATCTTTACTTTCCGGAACTGCATGTTGTAAGGGTGTGTGGTGTGTCCTTTTGTTAGTTTCGCAGTGTAGTTCCTTGTTATTTTGTATTAAACTTTATATTAATATAACTTATAATTCATATTTTATTCTTTTTTGCATTTAACGCATTTCCTAGCAGATATTTTAATATTATTTAATTTTAGTAAATAGGAGGGTGCGGGGGTGGTGCTGTACATTAAAGGCTGATTTGAATAAATAATTTTTTTAAGCTGAGTTTTGAGCATGTAACAATAATAATAGTTTAACAAAGCAAGGTGGCTTGCACTTTTTAACAAAAAGCCTTAGAGATAAGCTTAGAGCTTTCCTTAAAGATTTGCTGAAACTCTTGTTTTTTCCTTAAAGATTTGCTGAAACTCTGGTTTTTTCTTTAAATATATACTCTAAAAACAGTTTCTGTAAAAAAAGACATGAACAATACAGAGCACAAACACGAGCAATTATAAATTATATAGTTATATAGTTACCAAATGATGATGATGATAATTGAAAAAATTGACTTGAAAATAATCACAATAATAAATAAAAATTAGAGATGTTTGGCTAATTATATCTAGCTGCTACGTGAGTTTCCACCCAATGTAGATATTTTGGGAATAAGTTTATTTGTCTTTCAGTTGAATTTCGATTCAGATCACGTACATTTTTTTCAGTAGAAAACAAGATCTTATTTACAGAGGTTTTGAATTTGGTGAAATCGTACATGCTAACTCCGATTAGGCCTATTAACACGAAATGATAATCTTATGATGATCATATGAAATAATAAAAAAACCTAAATTTCAATAATAGCAATAATGTCATAGAAATGAAAATTGACAAAAATGATAATTTGGATAACGAAAACCAACACCAATTATAATCACTAATAATCGCTATTTATATGAATTAATATATTACACTAACAGCCAAAATTATGGTGATACGAAATCTGATAAAAAGACGTTGATGACGGTAATATGTAATGAAGAATTCATATAAAAAAATAATGAACAACATAATAATGATAGAATATTATAATAATGAAATAGAACTAAAAATTTAATGATTACTAATACAAATAATTGAACTACATCAAAAGAATAAAAATACATCTTATATCAGTATCATTTTATAAATGATTACATCCTTGAAATGATATGTAGCAACTCTGACCAAATGTCTTGAACCTTACTACTTTGACGTCACATCCAATGACGTCAGCCGGGCGTTTTCTTTGACGACAAAGGACGCTAGTTTTGCTCGGGTAGGATCATTTCGAATGTATCGGAAACAGTTCGAAAGTCTTTTTATTTATTTAAAAAAACAGCAGTAGTTTGAAAATTGTTCCTCGTTCGATTTCCTGGCCATTGTGCCTGTCGGTGGATCGAGAAACAGTTCCTCTTATACTTGCACGGAATTGGATCGGAATATCCAAAATAGACACTCTATTTGTCTTAACTTTGATGAAAAAACGTGCAAACTTAAGGATATACAGGACACAATCGGGACGTTTTTTTAAAAGGCTCTTAACGCGTTTACTTTACATTAATTTCCCTACAAAGTATACATTTCCTGAAAGCTTAAATGATAAAGATTACATATTTAGTTGAAGTTTTAAATAGAATTTATTAGTTTTTGAGAAATCGGGCATATAGTAAGAGAGTGTTGTCTTAGCGCGAGATGTTTATTTGCAGAAGTGTTAATGTGAACGGATCAAATTTTTTGACCTTATTATTGTACATATATTGATCTATCAAAGTGTGCCTGCGATTTGTCTTTTGGCGCTTCGTTATTTTTTATTGATTTTTTAAGTTCAACCTACATATTTTTCAGTGCATTCTTTAGTAAGTGGCTAATATCTGACGAAAAAAAACGAAAAAGAACAAACGCAGGCACACTTTGAAACTTGAGATATGTTTGAGTCATCATGACGATTTTCGCGTTAATTGGTCTGAAAATCTCTGCAAATAAACCTTTTAAAGTTGTACATTTTATCAAATTCTACTACTGAGAAATTTGTAGTTTTATTTTAATAGGATTAAAAGATTATTTATTCGATGTTGACAAGTTTAGGCTTTGTAAGTCAATATGCGTCACGTAAGAAATGTGATCCTTGACTGATCGTAACATGACTAAGACGATCTAGAACTCTAAAAACTCTGAGAACTAGTAGCATGATGAATTATCAAAATAAATATCAAAAACTTTGTATGTCGTTGCAGTTTAGTTTGGTTTTAGCTTACTTTGTTCAGTTTGTTTTCGCTGTAACAACATGATACCATGTGGTCGTGACCTCTAAGATAACAAATTTTGACAGCTCCTGTCAATATTCCAACGCATTCATTAGACTATCAAAAATGCTTTTTTATTTATATCTTCTTTGCAAAAAATATTTTTGAACTCAATTTTTTATAAGGTTGTGGATTTCAATCTGTTGTTTGATTTAGTTTGTTTTTGAAAAAACGTGTACTTTGAGGTGAATTGTGTCCTGTATATCCTTAAAGGCCTACAATTTTTTTAAATTTTTCAGTTCTACTATACCTTAACAGGTAAAGCACTTCGCATAAACTAGAGTGCAAACAATATAACCGTGAAACAAGTAGTACTAATTAGTACTAAATCGGGTGCTAATTAAACAATAGAAAACAATAGAATTAGCATTAAATATCACTATTTAGTACTAATTATGTTGCACGCTTTTAATGTTTGTACTCTAGTTCCTAAACTAGTTCTAAATTAGTTCCACACGTACACAAAGGGCTGTTACTAGAACCGTCTTCTTTATCTAGTACAGCTCCGCTAACCACAGAGTCAGTAAGTAAGCAAGTAGGGTATAGCAATGGTGATGATTTGGACGCTAGTTCTTTGTTTGAGTATACTGAAACATTTTGAAAAGATTACTAGTTTTTGAACTTTACTTTTTAGAATAAAGTAGCTAGTTTCTTATACACTCTTTATCATTACAATCAGTATTCGTATATTTTATAATTCGATTTTACCCTTTACATTTCTATATTAGGAATTTTGTATAATAGTTAATATTGCTGTTATATAAAATTGTGTTTTTTATATTTTTGTAGGTATAAATTTTGCCAATTTATCTATATTTATCTATAGTGTAAGTATCTTTTGTAATTATTATTAATATGCGGAATATGTAATTCAGCCATCAGACTGCTCTATAAACCATCTATCTACCTATCTTTAATCTAGTGTGAGCTAAAGTTGACTATCTTTTTGACGTAGATAGTTGTGTATAACTGTTTTCTAGTCTGTGACCGAGTTTTAGCTCAATTAGAGCGATTTGGATGGGGTATTTTCGTCAAAATCGCTCTAATTGAGCTAAAACTCGGCCACAAACTAGAAAACAGTTATACACAACTATCTAGGTCAAAACAAAGTTTTTATTATTGTATATTTGAGGCACAGCGAACGGATATCTCACGACTCCAAAAAAATTGCGAACACTTCCAAATAGCAAAAATATTTCATAAATAGGTTAATAGATTTATGTTGCACTTCCCGCTTGTTTCATCGCTAGTTGTCGTCATGGGATGTCCTGTTTCCTAATGGGTTCCAGAGGACCCGAGGGTGAATCTAGTTGTCGTCATGGGATGTCCTGTTTCCTAATGGGTTCCAGAGGGCCCGAGGGTGAATCTAGTTGTCGTCATGGTATGTCCTTTTTCCTAATGGGTTCCAGAGGGCCCGAGGGTGAATCTGTGGGTTTTTCTCTACGTTCAAAAACGTAAAGAAAACACGTAAAGAAAACACATAAGGAAAACACGTAAAGAAAACACGTAAAGAAAACACGTAAAGAAAACACGTAAAGAAAACGCAAGATGCTGCTGGCAAATCCGTTAGTATTATCCCATGATTGTAACTCTTTATGCTCTCAGTAATACATGTAGAACCGATCCACCGAATATATTGTGTTGCGAGTGTTCTTTGGAAATCACAGACCTGAGAACCTAAAGCGCTTTTGCTTATCCTACACACTGCAAATTACGTCAACAGTCAATATCCGTTCCGTTTAGGGAACCGTAACTCTGATTACATAATCCTGTGTAGACGGAATAGCGTTCACTCAACCAAAACACACAAAACTGCAACACGCTCTAACGGATCCGTAACTGTTATAATTTCACGATTCAAGCATAGCGCAACACGCTTTTATTATACGGTTGCGTGACTTTACGTTACAAGGAAGTGAAAAGACTTGTCCATCGCAATGAAACCTAAGCAACCAATAGAACACTTCGTGGATATTTCCACTTCAAAGAATTGAACTTTGATTAAAAAAAGATGTCTAATTTAACTTACACGTACACAAAGGGCTGTTACTAGAACCGTCTTCTTTATCTAGTACAGCTCCGCTAACCACAGAGTCAGTAAGTAAGCAAGTAGGGTATAGCAATGGTGATGATTTGGACGCTAGTTCTTTGTTTGAGTATACTAAAACATTTTGAAAAGATTACTAGTTTTTGAACTTTACTTTTTAGAACATAGAAGCTAGTTCCTTATACATATTTTTATCATTACAATCAGCATTCGTATACTTTATAATTCGATTTTACCCTTTACATTTCTATATTAGGAATATTTTATAATAGTTAATATTGCTGTTATATAAAATTGTGTTTTTTTATATTTTTGTAGGTATAAATTTGGCCAATTTATCTATATTTATCTATAGTGTAAGTATCTTTTGTAATTATTATTAATATGCGGAATATGTAATTCAGCCATCAGACTGCTATATAAACCATCTATCTACCTATCTTTAATCTAGTGTGGGCTAAAGTTGACTATCTTTTTGACGTAGATAGTTGTGTATAACTGTTTTCTAGTCTGTGACCGAGTTTTAGCTCAATTAGAGCGTATTTTCGTCAAAATCGCTCTAATTGAGCTAAAACTCGGCCACAAACTAGAAAACAGTTATACACAACTATCTAGGTCCAAAAAAAAGTTTTTATTATTGTATATTTGAGGCACAGCGAACGGATATCTCACGACTCCAAAAAAATTGCGAACACTTCCAAATAGCAAAAATATTTCATAAATAGGTTAATAGATTTATGTTGCACTTCCCGCTTGTTTCATCGCTAGTTGTTGTCATGGGATGTCCTGTTTCCTAATGGGTTCCAGAGGGCCCGAGGGTGAATCTAGTTGTCGTCATTGTATGTCCTTTTTCCTAATGGGTTCCAGAGGGCCCGAGGGTGAATCTGTGGGTTTTTCTCTACGTTCAAAAGCGTAAAGAAAACACGTAAAGAAAACACATAAGGAAAACACGTAAAGAAAACACGTAAAGAAAACACGTAAAGAAAACACGTAAAGAAAACACGTAAAGAAAACGCAAGATGCTGCTGGCAAATCCGTTAGTATTATCCCATGATTGTAACTCTTTATGCTCTCAGTAATACATGTAGAACCGATCCACCGAATATATTGTGTTGCGAGTGTTCTTTGGAAATCACAGACCTGAGAACCTAAAGCGCTTTTGCTTATCCTACACACTGCAAATTACGTCAACAGTCAATATCCGTTCCGTTTAGGGAACCGTAACTCTGATTACATAATCCTGTGTAGACGGAATAGCGTTCACTCATCCAAAACACGCAAAACTGCAACACGCTCTAACGGATCCGTAACTGTTATAATTTGACGATTCAAGCATAGCGCAACACGCTTTTATTATACGGTTGCGTGACTTTACGTTACAAGGAAGTGGAAAGACCTGTCCATCGCAATGAAACCTAATGAACCAATAGAACACTTCGTGGATATTTCCGCTTCAAAGACTTGAACTTTAATTAAAAAAAGATGTCTAATTTAACTTAATTTTACTAACTTTACTTTACAGACCATCGCAATGAAACCTCTAACGAATCAATGGATCATTTTGTCTATCAGGGTCTGAATGAAGTTCACTACTGTTAACTGAGAAACGGCTAAAAAATTAACTGTTAACTGAGAATTCCGTGTCTTTTTAGGATACTAGGTACCGAGTTTCCTCCTCAGTGCACTTACCCTTTATTCGACTTTTTCCATTCTGTGTAGCTGTGAGTAGCTTTAAATACCCGTAAAACGGACAGTGGTGGAGAGAGAGAGAGGGGTAAGATCACACCGTCGCCCTCCTGGGAGACTAACGACGCTAAATATTAGTGCGTTTTCTATTGGGCTTCCTGTGTTAGAGCCTTACCGCATTTGTTACTTAACTGGGCTCCCTTTGCTAACCCATAACCACTCGGGCGCTCGCTCTTCTCCAAACTGACACAAACATTATCATAAGGTCTTTTTATTACCAAAAAGGCTCTCAAATTGTTGATCCTATATACTAGTTGCTTACAATATGTAACTTATAAATATATACTCAGTCAGCGAAACTAACGATAGACATTTTCTTTCTTGAGCACAGCTCACACCATACTGCATTAATATAATACTAGTTGTTATAAATACTTTGTAGTCTTTTAAATAATAATATATCATACATAACTCAGCCTATTAATTTATTTTATTTATTTATTTATTTATTTAATGATATTTTAACAGGATGCTCCTTCACATTAGTGATTTTCAAGAAGGTCCTGTAAACTAATTATATATACCATATGACGTAGTTAAAATGAAGAAGGCAAATTATCGATACAAAGTGAGAACAAAACAATAATGCAAAAATGTAAATATTAAATAAACAGTTAAATAGTTGGTTTAGAAAAAAGACTTAAGTTGGTTAATTTTTGAGGATTGTTTAACAGCCTCACTTAGAGTGTTCCATTCCTTAATGGCATGTTTTAATGAACCTACTATTCTTTGGTTGCTTGAAATAGTTTACAACTTGAATTTCCCACGCCATCAACGGTCTGACCTGAAGGCTTGGTTACTTTACAGCATGGCGTCGGAAATAATGAAGCAATCTATTCTATCACAACTTGAGCCCGCGATTCCTTACTTTGGGCTTAAAATTGACTTTGAAATGCTAGAAATGGATGTACTAAAATTATGGCTAAACGGCCGCGTAGTATCTAGTACCCAGTTTCAAAAACCACCATTCGAAAAGGGCCGTTTGAAACTGAGTACGAATCATCACTCAAACTAACACATGTTGTCATAGTCAGCGGATAACCCCCTAAAATATTATCGAATACAGTCAAACCTCTGATAAGCGAACCTTTTTAAAATGGTCGGATTATAGAGGTTGTACCATATTATCATTTAACCTTTAAACCTGGTTCACACGGCCTCATAATCATAATCATAACCACGTTTACGACTAAGATTGTACGGTTCACACGTGCGACATAACGTCATAGTCAAAATCATAAGAAAATGGAAACTTGTCCATTTCTTATGGCTGTGCTTATGATTATGACTATGATTATGATGCCGTGTGAACCAGGCTTAAGATGACACTATTTCTAAGAACCGGAGCTTGTTCTTGCAGACTGAGTAGATTTTTCTTTTGAAGAGCATAGATTGTTCCACAGGAAGCCCGCATAATCATTGACAACCACAGCTAGTTGTTATTCCTTGATCTTTATGAGGTTCACAGTACCCTGGCTTGTTTGGGCTCTTGCAATTGGATGCCATAAGGTTGCACTTGTATTCTAGCTGTTGTTTCGCCGCGTTGCGTATTATTGAATTCACACAGGGGTGCTTGTTGTCTGGAGATAACTTTATCTTTGGTGACGATAAGATGCAATGGACTTGTAATAGAACGATAATACAGCTAGAAAGGATCTAGAAACAGTAGAATTAGAACATGAGTATATACAGTGGTACCTCTATTAAGCGGTCACCCATTAAGCGGTCACCCTCTATTAAGCGGCCACCCTCTAGTAAGCGGCCACTTTGGAAAGTCCCGAGGGTGACCGCTTAATAGAGGTACCACTATAGTATATATGTTGTTGATGATGTAGTGTAAAACGCGGCTACGAAGGAGACTAACGGATGATAATGTTTTGAATTATGTTAGAGGTGATGATGACGATCAAAATGGTGACTGATGATAGTGGTGATTTGGATGATGATACTTAGTACGATGATGATGACTACGATGGTGTCGACAACGATTATTACGACACTGATTGATGGTGATTACAATGATGATGATGACTACGATGGTGTTGACAACGATAGTTACGACATTGATGCTGGTGTTAACAAAGATGATGACGATTTAAAGTAATTTAAAAAAATTGCAATCAAAAGTAATTGAAAGTGCTACGGAAAACACGCTTAAAGCCGAGTGTTCAGCGACAAAGAGTCGACACAACCGTCGCCATTCGGTTACATGTCGGGGAGCATTTGGCAACACTCGAATTGGCGAAGATTTCATTGGTTACGAGTGTGGTTACGAATCGTTCTTACTCGGTGAATTCTCGCCGGAGCAATAGCGATTCGGTTTGAAGTCGCAAATCAGTTCTCGTAACAGCTCAGTAGCCAATATTTTAAGTTCATAAAATCTCTCATAAAAAGAAACACAAAAAATAACTTACCAATTAAATGTTTTACCAAATGTTTTACCATAGCTGATCTGCTTTCAAATTGGTTGGTAAATTATTCTTGATATTGTCTGTCTCTTACACTGGCTTCTTCCTCACTAGTGTCTTCGTAAGAATGTCTAGAGAACCCATGGCCGCAAACTTGCTTTTATGCACATTTGAACGGCGACACTTTCGTAGTGATGTATTTTTAAAAATGAGATTTCCGATCCAATCCACGTACCGTTTCCAAAAGACCGGGAAGTAACCGTATACCGTAATCGGGCTAAAGGAAGAACAACCTGGTTGCCTATAGTAATGGATATTTCGAGGAACGGTCGAAGGAAAGTAGATCCTGACAAACACCTATGGAAAGAGGAAAAAATAACATAAAACATCGATAAAGAAATTATAATAGGATAGAAACGTTCGTGAATTGTCCATGTATATTATAGCATATAATTATGCATATGTTGAAAAGTTAAGCAATCTTTACTTTCTGGAACTGCATGTTGTAAGGGTGTGTCGTGTGTCCTTTTGTTAGTTTCGCAATGTAGTTCCTTGTTATTATTAATTAAACTTATATTGATATAACTTATAATTCATATTTTATTCTTTTTTGCTATTGACCCATTTCCTAGCAGATATTTTAATATTATTTAATTTTAGTAAATAGGAGACGGAACAAAAGATCCACAATGCTGCGGGGGTGGCGCTGTTCAGTTGTGTTGACGTAAAAGATTACGTAAAATATGTTTAGCTTCATATAGTTACCTCAGTTGGCTCTCACCTCCATATAAGGATAATTAATAATATGTTTAATAATTTGTAAATTATAAGGTGAAAATAACAAAATTGTTATTGTCATTGTCAATAATAATATATACTTATAAATTGCCTATTCATCACTGTTCTAGGCGCTGTAATCAAAAAGTATAAAACAATTTAAAACTAAGAAAAATATCAGTTAAATCAATAAGTTTTAAGCTGAGTTTTGAGCATGCAACAAAAATTATAGTTCAAAAAAGTAAGGTGGCTTGCACTTTTTAACAAAAGCCTTAGAGATTAGCACAGACGAAAAGCGATAATTTGAATAACTAAGGAATTGCTGAAACTCTTGTTTTTTCTTTAAATATATACTCTAAAAATAAATTCTGTAAAAAAAGGAATCAACAATACAGAGCACAAACACGAGCAATTATAAATTATAGAGTTACATAGTTACCGAATTAATGATGATGATGATGATAATTGAAAAAATTAACTTGAAAATAATCTATAAAATTTAAAGTTGTTTTTATTAATCTCTGCAACAAAGTGCATTAGCGTGACATTCAAATAACAACAAAAGAACACAATGGAAATAAGTTTCATTAAAGTGCAATTCACCAAAAAGTATTCACAAGTTAATGAGAACTACTCCAATATTATTAACTAATATTTGTTAAAAATATTAATTAATAATAAACCTATTTGGCTAATTATAATGAGCTGCTACGTAAGTTTCAACTCAATGTAGATATTTTGGGAATAAGTTTATTTGTCTTTCAGTTGTATTTCGATTCAGATCACGTACATTTCTTTCAGTAGAAAACAAGATCTTATTTACAGAGGTTTTGAATTTGGTGAAATCGTACATGCTAACTCCGATTAGGCCTATCAATACGAAATGATAATCTTATGATGATCATATGAAATAATAAAAAAAACTAAATTTAAATAATAGCAATAATGTCATAGAAATGAAAATTGACAAAAATGATAATTTGGATAACGAAAACCAACACCAATTATAATCACTAATAATCGCTATTTATATGAATTAATATATTACACTAACAGCCAAAATAATGGTGATACGAAATCTGATAAAAGGACGTCGATGACGGTAATATGTACTGAAGAATTCATATAAAAAAATAATGAACAACATAATAATAATAGAATATTATAATAATGTAATAGAACTACAAATTTAATGATTACTAATACAAATAATTGCACTACTTCAAAAGAATAAAAATACAACTTATATAAGTATCATTTTATAAATGATTACATCTTGAAATGATGTAGCAACTCCGACCAAATGTCTTGAACCTTACTACTTTGACGTCACAATGACGTCTACCGGCTGTTTTCTTTGACGACAAAGGACGCTAGTTTTTCTCGGATAGGATCATTTCGAATGCATAGGAAACAGTTCGAAAGTCTTTTTATTTATTTAAAAAAACAGCAGTAGTTTGAAAATTGTTCCTCGTTCGATTTCCTGGCCATTGTGCCTGTCGGTGGATGAAGAAATAGTTCCTCTTATACTTGCACGGAATTGGATCGGAATATCCAAAATAGACACTCTATTCGGTCCTAAGTCCGATGAAAAACGTGCAAACTTAAAAGCCGACGATTTTTTAAATTTTTTTCTACTACCTTAAAAAGTAAAGCACTTCGCACAAACTAGAGTGCAAACAATAGGCAATATTAATATAATATTAATTAATAAGACTTAGTGTAGTTAGAGACGAACGATCAATATTTCTCGGTGCCCACGGTTTTTCGATTCGCACTCAGTTCCCGGGGACTCAAGTAAATGAACTTATAGTTTTGAAACAACAGAAAACTATAATGATTAGACTTTTGGAAGTTTCGTTCGATTAGGAAAAAATGGTGAAAAAATATTCTTATATCAAAGAAACAAGAAGATGTTACAAGCGATTTAACCACAGGGAGCCCAAGCTCATCACTTGTGATCTTTTACAGTAAATGTATGGAGTTGCGAAATATCCTTTCGCTGTGCCTCAAATATACAATAATAAATACTTTTTTGACGTAGATAGTTGTGTATAACTGTTTTCTAGTCTGTGACCGAGTTTTAGCTCAATTAGAGCGATTTTGATGGGGTATTTTCGTCAAAATCGCTCTAATTGAGCTAAAACTCGGCCACAAACTAGAAAACAGTTATACACAACTATCTACGTCAAAAAAAGTTTTTATTATTGTATATTTGAGATAACTGTTTTCTAGTCTGTGACCGAGTTTTAGCTCAATTAGAGCGATTTTCATGGGGTATTTTCGTCAAAATCGCTCTAATTGAGCTAAAACTCGGCCACAAACTAGAAAACAGTTATACACAACTATCTACGTCAAAAAAAGTTTTTATTATTGTATATTTGAGGCACAGCGAACGGATATCTCGCGACTCCAAAAAAATTGCGAACAAGTTCCAAATAGCAAAAATATTTCATGAATAGGTTAATACATTTATGTTGAACTTCCCGCTTGTTTAATCGCTAGTTGTCGTCATGGGATGTCCTAGTTGTCGTCATGGGATGTCCTAGTTGTCGTCATGGGATGTCCTTTTTCCTAATGGGTTCCAGATAGCCTGCGTAAACAGACCCATATTAGCGCTCGAAACGACTCCCGCCAATAAATAAATATTACTATAGAAGTGTTGTCTGAGTTTAGATTTCAGTCAAAGTAGCAAAACCACTCTTGATAAGCAAATGAGGTGTCAATTTAACAAAATTGTCCAATCAGAGCTTTTGACCCGATCTGGGTCAAAGAACGTCATCAGTATGGAATTTCTGCTCTCGGCGCGCAGACCCTTGTTAGCGGGAGACGTTTCGAGCGCTAATAAGGGTCTGTTTACGCAGGCTAGGTTCCAGAGGGCCCGAGGGTGAATCTGTGGGGTTTTTTTTTCGTCAGTTCAACAACGTAAAGAAAACACGTAAAGAAAACACGTAAAGAAAACACGTAAAGAAAACGCAAATCGCTGCTGACAGATCCGTTAGTATTATCCCATGGTTGTAACTCTTTATGGTCTCAGTAATACATTTAGAACCGATCCACCGAATATATTGTGTTGCCAGTCTCTTTGAGGTCGTTTGAGGGGGGACGGGGGGGGGGGGGGGGGGGGGGGGGGGTTCGAATACCATTTCCCAGTTTATATTTGGAACAAATCCCATTAAAAAATTACTTAATCCCATCAGTAAAATCCCATAATCATCAGTTTTGCTCAAGTTTTCAATCCCATTCCCATTTTCTAACGTTCTTTTATTTGTAAATTCCAGTCCCAGTGCATCATTCCCAGTCAAAAATGGCCAATCTCAGCTCCCATTTTACCCCTTCAGGACCCTCTTCTTTGGAAATCACAGACCTGAGAACCTAAAGCGCTTTTGCTTATCCTATACACTGCAAATTATGTCAGCGGATAATTATGTTCCGTTTAGGGAACCGTAACTCTGATTACATAATCCTATGTAGACGATACAACACGCTCTAACGGATCCGTAACTGTTATAATTTGACGATTCAAGCATAGCGCAACACGCTTTTATTATACGGTTGCGTGACTTTACGTTACAAGGAAGTGAAAAGACTTGTCCACCGCAATAAAACCTAATGAACCAATAGAACACTTCGTGGATATTTCCGCTTCAAAGGCTTGAACTTTGATTAAAAAAAGATGTCTAATTTAACTTAATTTTACTAACTTTACTTTACAGACCATCGCAATGAAACCTCTAACGAATCAATGGATCATTTTGTCTATCAGGGTCTGAATGGAGATCACTGTTAACTGAGAAACGGCTAAGATATTAACTGTTAACTGAGAATTCCGTGTCTTTTTAGCTGATAACTAGGACCCGAGTTTGCTCCTCAGTGCCCTTACCCTTTATTCGACTTTTTCCATTCTGTGTAGCTGTGAGTAGCTTTAAATACCCTTAAAACGGACAGTGGTGGAGAGAGAGAGAGAGAAGGGGTAAGAACACATCGTCGACCTCCTGGGAGACTAACGACGCTAAATATTAGTGCGTTTGCTATTGGGATTCCTGTGTTAGAGCCTTACCGCGTTTGTTACTTAACTGGGCTCCCTTTGCTAACCCATAACCACTCGGGCGCTCGCTCTTCTTCAAACTGACATAAACATTATCATAAGGTCTTTTTATTACCAAAAAGGCTCTCAAATTGTTGATCCTATATACTAGTTGCTTACAATATGTAACTTATAAATATATGCTCAGTCAGCGAAACTAACAATAGACATTTTCTTTCTTGAGCACAGCTCACACCATACTGCATTAATATAATACTAGTTGTTATAAATACTTTGTAGTCTTTTAAATAATAATATATCATACATAACTCAGCCTATTAATGAACCTATTATTCTTTGGGTGCTTGAAATAGTTTACAACTTGAATTTCCCACGCCATCAACGGTCTGACCTGAAGGCTTGATTACTTTACAGCATGGCGTCGGAAATAATGAAGCAAACTATTCTATCACAACTTGAGCCCGCGATTCCTTACTTTGGGCTTAAAATTGACTTTGAAATGCTAGAAATAGATGTACTAAAATTATGGCTAAAACGCTGCATAGTATCTAGTACCCAGTCTCAAAAACTACCATTTGAAAAGGGCCGTTTGAAACTGAGTACGAGTCATCACTCAAACTAAAACATGTTGTCATGGTCAGCGGATAACCCCCTAAAATATTATCGAATACAGTCAAACCTCTGAGAAGCGAACCTTTTTGAAATGGTCGGATTATAGAGGTTGTACCATATTATCGTTTAACCTTTAAGCCTGGTTCACACTGAGTCGTAATCATAATCATAACCACGTTTACGACTAAGATTGTACGGTTCACACGTGCGACTTAACGTCATAGTCATAATCATAAGAAAATAGAAACTTCTCCATTTCTTATGACTTTGCTTATGATTATGACTATGATTATGCTGCCGTGTGAACCAGGCTTAATTAAGATGACACTATTTCTAAGAACCGGAGCTTGTTCTTGCACACTGAGTAGATTTTTCTTTTGGAGAACATAGATTATTCCACAGGAAGCCCGCATAATGAGTTGTTAGCTTCCACTACATAGACAGCATATTGTTCTGCCTGTTGCTGGCACCTTAATAGGTTCACAGTTCCCTGGTTTGGTTTTGCTCTTGCAATTGGTCGCCATAATGTTGTACTTGTATTCAAACTGTTTTAGTGTCGCGTTGAATATTGTTGAATTCACGCAGGGGTTGTTTGGACATAACGTTGGTAACGATAACATGCAATGGACTTGTAATAAAAGTATAATACAGCTTGAAAGGATCTAGAAACAGTAGAATTAGAACATGAGTATACACAGTGGTACTGATGGTGTTGACTACGATGGTGTTTACAACGATAGTTACGACATTAATGCTGGTGTTAACAAAGATGATGACGATTTAAAGTAATTGAAAACATTTGTAAAGTAATTGAAATTGCTACGCAAAACACGCTTAAAGCCGAGTGTTCAGCGACAAAGAGTCGACAGAACTGTCGCCATTCGGTTTCATGTCGGGGAGCATTCGGCGACACTCGAATTGGCGAAGGTTTTATCGGTTACGAATCGTTCTTACTCGGTGAATTCTCGCCGGAGCAATAGCGGTTCGGTTTGCAGTCGCAAATCAGTTCTCGTAACAGCTCAGTAGCCAATATTTTAAGTTCTTAAAATCTCTCATAAAAAGAAACACAAATAATAACTTACCAAATGTTTTACCATAGCTGCTCTTCTTTCAAATTGGTTGGTAAATTATTTTTGATATTGTCTGTCTCTTACGTATACACTGGCTTCTTCCTCACTAGTGCCTTCGTAAGAATGTCTAGAGAACCCATGGCTGCAAACTTGCTTTTATGCACATTTGAACGGCGACACTTTCGTAGTGATTTATTTTTAAAAATGAGATTTCCGATCCAATCCACGTGCCGTTTCCAAAAGACCGGGAAGCGTGAACCTTATACCGTAATCGGGCTAAAGGAAGAACAACCTGGTTGCCTATAGTAATGGATATTTCGAGGATCGGTCGAAGGATAGTAGATCCTGACAAACACCTATGGAAAGAGGAAAAACTAACATAAAACATCGATAAAGATATTATAATACGATAGAAACGTTCGTGAATTGTCCATGTATATTATAGCATATATGCATATGTTGAAAAGTTAAGCAATCTTTACTTTCCGGAACTGCATGTTGTAAGGGTGTGTCGTGTGTCCTTTTGTTAGTTTCGCAATGTAGTTCCTTGTTATTATTAATTAAACTTATATTGATATAACTTATAATTCATATTTTATTCTTTTTTGCTATTGACGCATTTCCTAGCAGATATTTTAATATTATTTAATTTGAGTAAATAGGAGACGGAACAAAAGATCCACAATGCTGCGGGGGTGGCGCTGTTCAGTTGTGTTGACGTAAAAGATTACGTAAAATATGTTTACCTTCCTATAGTTACCTCAGTTGGCTCTCACCTCCATATAAGGATAATTAATAATATGTTTAATAATTTGTAAATTATAAGGTGAAAATAACATAATTGTCATTGTCATTGTCAATAATAATATATACTTATAAATTGCCTATTCATCACTGTTCTAGGCGCTGTAATCAAAAAGTATAAAACAATTTAAAACTAAGAAAAATATCAGTTAAATCAATAAGTTTTAAGCTGAGTTTTGAGCATGCAACAAAAATTATAGTTCAAAAAAGTAAGGTGGCTTGCACTTTTTAACAAAAGCCTTATAGATTAGCATAGACGAAAAGCAATAATTAGAATAACTAAGGAATTGCTGAAACTCTTGTTTTTTCTTTAAATATATACTCTAAAAATAAATTCTGTAAAAAAAGGAATCAACAATACAGAGCACAAACACGAGCAATTATAAATTATAGAGTTACATAGTTACCGAATGATGATGATGATGATAATTGAAAAAATTAACTTGAAAATAATCTATAAAATTTAAAGTTGTTTTTATTAATCTCTGCAACAAAGTGCATTAGCGTGACATTCAAATAACAACAAAAGAACACAATGGAAATAAGTTTCATTAAAGTGCAATTCACCAAAAAGTATTCACAAGTTAATGACTGCTCCAATATTATTAATTAATATCAGTTAAAAATATTAATTAATAATAAGCCTATTTGGCTAATTATAATGAGCTGCTACGTGAGTTTCCACTCAATGTAGATATTTTGGGAATAAGTTTATTTGTCTTTCAGTTGAATTTCGATTCAGATCACGTACATTTTTTTCAGTAGAAAACAAGATCTTATTCACAGAGGTTTTGAATTTGGTGAAATCGTACATGCTAACTCCGATTAGGCCTATTAACACGAAATGATAATCTTATGATGATCATATGAAATAATAAAAAAACTAAATTTAAATAATAGCAATAATGTCATAGAAATGAAAATTGACAAATATGATAATTTGGATAACGAAAACCAACACCAATTATAATCACTATTAATCGCTATTTATATGAATTAATATATTACACTAACAGCCAAAATTATGGTGATACGAAATCTGATAAAAAGACGTTGATGACGGTAATATGTAATGAAGAATTCATATAAAAAAAATAATGAACAAAATAATAATAATAGAATATTATAATAATGAAATAGAACTAAAAATTTAATGATTACTAATACAAATAATTGCTCTACATCAAAAGAATAAAAAAACATCTTATATCAGTATCATTTTATAAATATTACATCCTTGAAATGATGTAGCAACTCTGACCAAATGTCTTGAACCTTAATACTTTGACGTCACATCCAATGACGTCACCCGGGCGTTTTCTTTGACAACAAAGGACGCTAGTTTTGTTCCGGTAGGATCATTTCGAATGTATCGGAAGCAGTTCGAAAGTCTTTTTATTTATTTAAAAAAACAGCAGTAGTTTGAAAATTGTTCCTCGTTCAATTTCCTGGCCATTGTGGCTGTCGGTGGATGAAGAAATAGTTCCTCTTATACTTGCACGGAATTGGATCGGAATATCCAAAATAGACACTCTAGATCTATTTGTCTTAAATCCGTGGAAGAACGTGCAAACTTAAAAGCCCACGATTTTTTTAATTTTTTTCTACTACCGTAAAAGGTAAAGCACTTCGCATAAACTAGAGTGCAAACAAAAGAACCGTGAAACAAGTAGTACTAGTAAAAAAAACAATAGAAAACAATAGAATTAGCATTAAATATCACTATATAGTACTAATTATGTTGCACGCTTTTAATGTTTGTACTCTAGTTCCTAAACTAGTTCTAAATTAGTTCCACACGTACACAAATAGGGCTGTTACTAGAACCGTCTTCTTTATCTAGTACAGCTCCGCTAACCACAGAGTCAGTAAGTAAGCAGGTAGGGTATAGCAATGGTGATGATTTGGACGCTAGTTCTTTGTTTGAGTATACTGAAACATTTTGAAAAGATTACTAGTTTTTGAACTTTACTTTTTAGGATAAAGTAGCTAGTTTCTTATACACTCTTTATCATTACAATCAGTATTCGTATATTTTATAATTCGATTTTACCATTACATTTCTATATTAGGAATATTTTATAATAGCTAATATTGCTTATATTATAAAATCAGTTGTGTTTTTTATATTTTTGTAGCTAAATTTTGCCAATTTATCTGTATTTATCTATAGTGTAACTATCATTTGTAGTTATTAATAAAATGCGGAATATGTAATTCAGCCATCAGACTGCTATATAAACCATCTATCTACCTATCTTTAATCTAGTGTGAGCTAAAGTTGACTATCTTTTTGACGTAGATAGTTGTGTATAACTGTTTTCTAGTCTGTGACCGAGTTTTAGCTCAATTAGAGCGATTTTGATGGGGTATTTTCGTCAAAATCGCTCTAATTGAGCTAAAACTCGGCCACAAACTAGAAAACAGTTATACACAACTATCTAGGTCAAAAAAAAGTTTTTATTATTGTATATTTGAGGCACAGCGAACGGATATCTCACGACTCCAAAAAAATTGCGAACACTTCCAAATAGCAAAAATATTTCATAAATAGGTTAATAGATTTATGTTGCACTTCCCGCTTGTTTCATCGCTAGTTGTCGTCATGGGATGTCCTAGTTGTCGTCATGGGATGTCCTGTTTCCTAATGGGTTCCAGAGGGCCCGAGGGTGAATCTAGTTGTCGTCATGGTATGTCCTTTTACCTAATGGGTTCCAGAGGGCCTGAGGGTGAATCTGTGGGTTTTTCTCTACGTTCAAAAACGTAAAGAAAACACGTAAAGAAAACACATAAGGAAAACACGTAAAGAAAACACGTAAAGAAAACACGTAAAGAAAACACGTAAAGAAAACACGTAAAGAAAACGGAAGATGCTGCTGGCAAATCCGTTAGTATTATCCCATGATTGTAACTCTTTATGCTCTCAGTAATACATGTAGAACCGATCCACCGAATATATTGTGTTCCCAGTGTTCCGCTTTGTAAATCACAGACCTGAGAACCTAAAGCGCTTTTGCCTATCCTACACACTGCAAATTACGTCAACAGTCAATATCCGTTCCGTTTAGGGAACCGTAACTCTGATTATATAATCCTTTGAAGACGGAATAGCGTTCACTCATCCAAAACACACAAAACTGCAACACGCTAGAACACTTCGTGGATATTTCAGCTTCAAAGACTTGAACTTTGATTAAAAAAAGATTTCTAATTTAACTTAATTTTACTAACTTTACTTTACAGACCATCGCAATGAAACCTCTAACGAATCAATGGATCATTTTGTCTATCAGGGTCTGAATGGAGATCACTGTTAACTGAGAAACGGCTAAGATATTAACTGTTAACTGAGAATTCCGTGTCTTTTTAGGATAACTAGGACCCGAGTTTGCTCCTCAGTGCCCTTACCCTTTATTCGACTTTTTCCATTCTGTGTAGCTGTGAGTAGCTTTAAATAGCCTTAAAACGGAGCAGTTGTGGAGAGAGAGAGAAGGGGTAAGATCACACCGTCGACCTCCTGGCAGACTAGCGACGCTAAATATTAGTGCGTTTGCTATTGGGATTCCTGTGTTAGAGCCTTACCGCGTTTGTTACTTAACTGGGCTCCCTTTGCTAACCCATAACCACTCGGGCGCTTGCTCTTCTTCAAACTGACACAAACATTATCATAACGTCTTTTTATTACCAAAAAGGCTCTCAAATTGTTGATCCTATATACTAGTTGCTTACAATATGTAACTTATAAATATATACTCAGTCAGCGAAACTAACAATAGACATTTTCTTTCTTGAGCACAGCTCACACCGTACTGCATTAATATAATACTAGTTGTTATAAATACTTTGTAGTCTTTTAAATAATAATATATCATACATAACTCAGCCTATTAATGAACCTACTATTCTTTGGTTGCTTGAAATAGTTTACAACTTGAATTTCCCACGCCATCAACGGTCTGACCTGAAGGCTTGGTTACTTTCCAGCATGGCGTCGGAAATAATGAAGCAAACTATTCTATCACAACTTGAGCCCGCGATTCCTTACTTTGGGCTTAAAATTGACTTTGAAATGCTAGAAATAGATGTACTAAAATTATGGCTAAAACGCCGCATAGTATCTAGTACCCAGTCTCAAAAACCACCATTCGAAAAGGGCCGATTGAAACTGAGTACGAGTCATCACTCAAACTAAAACATGTTGTCATGGTCAGCGGATAACCTCCTAAAATATTATCGAATACAGTCAAACCTCGGATAAGCGAACCCTTTTGAAATGGTCGGATAATAGAGGTTGTACCATATTATCGTTTAACCTTTAAGCCTGGTTCACACGGCCTCATAATCATAATCATAACCACGTTTACGACTAAGATTGTACGGTTCACACGTGCGACATAACGTCATAATCATAAGAAAATGGAAACTTCTCCATTTCTTATGACTGTGCTTATGATTATGACTATGATTATGATGCCGTGTGAACCAGGCTTAAGATGACACTATTTCTAAGAACCGGAGATTGTTCTTGCAGACTGAGTAGATTTTTCTTTTGAAGAGCAATAGATTGTTCCACAGGAAACCCGTATAATCATTTACAATCACAGCTAATTGTTATTCCTCGCACTTTATAAGGTTCACAGTACCCTAGCTTATCTTTACTCTTGCAATTGGATGCCATAAGGTTGCACTTGTATTCAAGCTGTTGTTTCGCCGCGTTGAGTATTGTTGAATTCACACAGGGGTTCTTGTTGTCTGGAGATAACTTTATCTTTGGTAACGATAAGATGCAATGGACTTGCAATAGAACGATAATACAGCTAGAAAGGATCTAGAAACAGTAGAATTAGAACATGAGTATATACAGTGGTACCTCTATTAAGCGGTCACCCATTAAGCGGTCACCCTCTATTAAGCGGCCACCCTCTATTAAGCGGCCACTTTGGAAAGTCCCGAGGGTGACCGATTAATAGAGGTACCACTATAGTATATATGATGTTGATGAGTGTAGGGTAAAACGCGGCTACGAAGGAGACTAACGGATGATGATGTTTTGAATTATGTTAGAGGTGATGATGATGATCGAAATGGTGACTGATGATGATGACGATCAAAATGGTGACTGATGATAGTGGTGATTTGGATGATGATACTTAGTATGATGATGATTTCTACAATGGTGTTGACAACGATAGTTACGACACTGATTGATGGTGATTACAATGATGATGATGACTACGATGGTGTTGACAACGATTATTACGACATTGCATGATGCTTGTGTTAACAATGATGATGACGATTTAAAGTAATTTAAAAAAATTGCAATTAAAAGTAATTGAAAGTGCTACGGAAAACACGCTTAAAGCCGAGTGTTCAGCGACAAAGAGTCGACAAAACCGTCGTCATTCGGTTACATGTCGGGGAGCATTCGACGACACTCGAATTGGCGAAGGTTTCATCGCTTACAAATCGTTCTTACTCGGTGAATTCTCGCCGGAGCAATAGCGGTTCGGTTTGCAGTCGCAAATCAGTTCTCGTAACAGCTCAGTAGCCAATATTTTAAGTTCATAAAATCTCCCATAAAAAGAAACACAAATAATAACTTACCAAATGTTTTACCATAGCTGCTCTGCTTTCAAATTGGTTGGTAAATTATTTTCTTGATATGGTCTGTCTCTTACACTGGCTTCTTCCTCACTAGTGTCTTCGTAAGAATGTCTAGAGAACCCATGGCCGCAAACTTGCTTTTATGCACATTTGAACGGCGACACTTTCGTAGTGATTTATTTTTAAAAATGAGATTTCCGATCCAATCCACGTGCCGTTTCCAAAAGACTGGGAAGTAACCGTATACCGTAATCGGGCTAAAGGAAGAACAACCTGGTTGCCTATAGTAACGGATATTTCGAGGATCGGTCGAAGGAAAGTAGATCCTGACAAACATGTACACCTAAGGAAAGAGGAAAAACTAACATAAAACATCGATAAAGAAATTATAATAGGATAGAAACGTTCGTGAATTGTCCATGTATATCATAGCATATATGCATGTGTTGAAAAGTTAAGCAATCTTTACTTTCCGGAACTGCATGTTGTAAGGGTGTGTGGTGTGTCCTTTTGTTAGTTTCGCAGTGTAGTTCCTTGTTATTTTGTATTAAACTTTATATTAATATAACTTATAATTCATATTTTATTCTTTTTTGCATTTAACGCATTTCCTAGCAGATATTTTAATATTATTTAATTTTAGTAAATAGGAGGGTGCGGGGGTGGTGCTGTACATTAAAGGCTGATTTGAATAAATAATTTTTTTAAGCTGAGTTTTGAGCATGTAACAATAATAATAGTTTAACAAAGCAAGGTGGCTTGCACTTTTTAACAAAAAGCCTTAGAGATAAGCTTAGAGCTTTCCTTAAAGATTTGCTGAAACTCTTGTTTTTTCCTTAAAGATTTGCTGAAACTCTGGTTTTTTCTTTAAATATATACTCTAAAAACAGTTTCTGTAAAAAAAGACATGAACAATACAGAGCACAAACACGAGCAATTATAAATTATATAGTTATATAGTTACCAAATGATGATGATGATAAATGAAAAAATTGACTTGAAAATAATCATAATAATAAATAAAAATTAGAGATGTTTGGCTAATTATATCTAGCTGCTACGTGAGTTTCCACCCAATGTAGATATTTTGGGAATAAGTTTATTTGTCTTTCAGTTGAATTTCGATTCAGATCACGTACATTTTTTTCAGTAGAAAACAAGATCTTATTTACAGAGGTTTTGAATTTGGTGAAATCGTACATGCTAACTCCGATTAGGCCTATTAACACGAAATGATAATCTTATGATGATCATATGAAATAATAAAAAAACCTAAATTTCAATAATAGCAATAATGTCATAGAAATGAAAATTGACAAAAATGATAATTTGGATAACGAAAACCAACACCAATTATAATCACTAATAATCGCTATTTATATGAATTAATATATTACACTAACAGCCAAAATTATGGTGATACGAAATCTGATAAAAAGCCGTTGATGACGGTAATATGTAATGAAGAATTCATATAAAAAAATAATGAACAACATAATAATAATAGAATATTATAATAATGAAATAGAACTAAAAATTTAATGATTACTAATACAAATAATTGCACTACATCAAAAGAATAAAAATACATCTTATATCAGTATCATTTTATAAATGATTACATCCTTGAAATGATGTAGCAACTCTGACCAAATGTCTTGAACCTTACTACTTTGACGTCACAATGACGTCACCCGGACAAAGGACGCTAGTTTTGCTCGGGTAGGATCATTTCGAATGCATCGGAAACAGTTCAAAAGTCTTTTTATTTATTTTAAAAAAAAAACAGAAGTAGTTTGAAAATTATTCCTCGTTCGATTTCCTGGCCATTGTGTCTGTCGGTGGATGAAGAAACAGTTCCTCTTAAACTTGCCAATACTAAATAGACACTCTATTTGACTTAAACTTGATGAAAAACGTGCAAAATTAAAAGCCTACAATTTTTTTTACAATTTTTCTACTACCGTAAAAGGTAAAGCACTTCGCCTAAACTAGAGCGCAATCACTATATCCACGAAATAAAATCAAATTGCTACTCTGTAATAGTTCTTATTTAGTGACTATTAGTCACTAGCAAAGACAAGTAAAGTTGTAGTAAGGTATTGTTTCCTTTTGTATTTGATGTTTCTGGTTGAGTGATACTGAAACTATACTAAAACATTTTGAAAAGATTACTAGTTTTTGAACTTTACTTTTTAGAACATAGTGTAAGTATCTTTTGTAATTATTATTAATATGCGGAATATGTAATTCAGCCATCAGACGGCTATATAAACCATCTATCTATCTATCTATCTTTAATCTAGTGTGAGCTAAGTTAACTTTCCTAAGTGCTCCTGATGAAAACGTAATTGAATGATCTCAGTTTTGAAAGAACAGAAAAAAGATAATAAAACACTCGGAGCGGCCACTACGTTGGTGTTTCTATCGACAATTATTTTATTAAAGTATACTTCACCCCTAATAGAATACTTTCTGTATCGATTCTACATGAAGTGAATAGTTGAATAGTGAAATATTTCTTGATTTGAGTGATGCGTCTTTAAGTTATAAAGATTTTTACTTCCAATATGTTAAATACTGTGACGTCATACCATGACGGTGTAATCAGTACATGATAACAGTGTATTTAATTTGATTACATGATCCTGTGCATACGGAATAGCGTTAACTCAACCAAAATGCAACTCGCTCTAACGGATCCGGAACTGTTATAATTTGACGATTCAAGCAGAGCTCTGGTTTGTCCATCGCAATAAAACCTAACCAACCAATGGTACACTTTGTCTAGTGTGACAGGGATATTGGCACTTCAAAGACTTGAACTTCGATTATAATTATTTATTATTTATTATTTTTTTTTTTAATTATTTAAAAAAAAAAAAAAACAGGCTAAAACAGCGGTAGTTTGAAAGTTGTTCCGCTATCGATTTCCTGGCCATTGTGCCTATCGGGTGGATGAAGAAACAGTTCCTCTTATACTTGCACGGAATTGGATCGGAATATCCAAAATAGACACTCTATTTGTCTTAAGTCCGATGAAAAACGTGCAAACTTGAAAGCCTACAATTTTTTTATATAATCTTTCTATTGTTGAAAAGATGACTAGCGTTCAAGCTTTACTGATCTAAATAGTGTGAGCTAAGTTGACGTTTTTAAGTGCTCCTGTGATGAAAAACTAAGATTCCCGGGGGGGGGGGTACTCCCTTTGTCCGAGTGGTAGGGGTGATCGGCGGAGATTTTGAAAATGACCCCTAAAAGGTACGCTCAGATACAAATAAAGCAGAGTAAAAACGACCCTTAGAACTGATTTTTTAGCCAAATCTCTAAATGGACCCTAAAAGGTACGCACTGGAAATATTTTAACCCTAAAAGGTACGCCGATCACCCCTACCACTTGGATAAAGGGAGAACCCCCCCCCCCCCCTCCCCCCCCCCCCCCCCCCCCGGGCTAAGATTATTACGGTGCGAATCAAAAAACTGTGGGCATCCAGTAATATTTCAGAAATCAATCGTGTATTGTTAATTGAGCAGCCTGAAGCAACTTTCTAACAGCAAGACGTTTGACTGATTTGTAGACAGATAAACTTTGTGTATAGTTAGAGACGAACGATCAATATTTCTCGGTGCCTGCGGTTTTTCGATTCGCACTCAGTTCCCGGGGACTCAAGTAAATGAACTTATAGTTTTGAAACAACAGAAAATTATAATGATTAGACTTTTGGAAGTTTCGTTCGATTAGGTAACAAATGGAGAAAAAATATTCTTATATCAAAGAAACAAGAAGATGTTACAAGCCATTTAACCACAGGGAGCCCAAGCTCATCACTTGTGATCTTTTACAGTAAATGTAAGGAGTCGCGAAATATCCTTTCGCTGTGCCTCAAATATACAATAATAAATACTTTTTGACGTAGATAGTTGTGTATAACTGTTTTCTAGTCTGTGACCGAGTTTTAGCTCAACTAGAGCGAATTTGATGGGGTATTTTCCTCAAAATCGCTCTAATTCAGCTAAAACTCGGCCAAAAACTAGAAAACAGTTATACACAACTATCTACGTCAAAAAAGTTTATTATTGTATATTTGAGGCACAGCAAACGGATATCTCGCGACTCCAAAAATAATTGCGAACACTTCCAAATAGCAAAAATATTTCATAAATAGGTTAATAGATTGATGTTGCACTTCCCGCTTGTTTCATCGCTAGTTGTCGTCATGGGATGTCCTAGTTGTCGTCATGGTATGTCCTGTTTCCTATTGGGTTCCAGAGGGCCCGAGGGTGAATCTGTGGGTTTTTCTTTACGTTCAAAAACGTAAAGAAAACACGTAAAGAAAACCCGTAAAGAAAACGCAAGATGCTGCTGGCAGATCCGTTAGTATTATCCCATGATTGTAACTCTTTATGATCTCAGTAATACATGTAGAACCGATCCACCGACTGATATATTGTGTTGCCAATGTTCTTTGGAAATCACAGACCTGAGAACCTAAAGCGCTTTTTCATATCCTACACACTGCAAATTACGTCAACAGTCAATATCCGTTCCGTTTAGGGAACCGTAACTCTGATTACATAATCCTGTGTAGACGGAATAGCGTTCACTCAACCAAAACACACAAAACTGCAACACGCTCTAACGGATCCGTAACTGTTATAATTTCACGATTCAAGCATAGCGCAACACGCTTTTATTATACGGTTGCGTGACTTTACGTTACAAGGAAGTGAAAAGACTTGTCCATCGCAATGAAACCTAAGCAACCAATAGAACACTTCGTGGATATTTCCACTTCAAAGAATTGAACTTTGATTAAAAAAAGATGTCTAATTTAACTTAACTTTACTTTACAGACCATTGCAATGAAGGGTCTGAATGGGGTTAACTGTTAACTGAGAATTCCGTGTCTTTTTAGGATAACTGGGTCCCGAGTTTGCTCGTCAGTGCCCTTACCCTTGATTCGACTTTTTCCATTCTGTGTAGCTGTGAGTAGCTTTAAATACCCTTAAAACGGACAGTGGTGGAGAGAGAGGGGGGGGGAGATCACACCGTCGACCTCCTGGGAGACTAGCGACGCTAAATATTAGTGCGTTTTCTATTGGGCTTCCTGTGTTAGAGCCTTACTGCGTTTGTTACTTAACTGGGCTCCCTTTGCTAACCCATAACAACTCGGGCGTTCGCTCTTCTTCAAACTGACACAAACATTATCATAACGTCTTTTTATTACCAAAAAGGCTTTCAAATTGTTGATCCTATATACTAGTTGCTTACAATATGTAACTTATAAATATATACTCAGTCAGCGAAACTAACAATAGACATTTTCTTTCTTGAGCACAGCTCACACCATACTGCATTAATATAATACTAGTTGTTATAAATACTTTGTAGTCTTTTAAATAATAATATATCATACATAACTCAGCCTATTAATGAACCTACTATTCTTTGGTTGCTTGAAATAGTTTACAACTTGAATTTCACACGCCATCAACGGTCTGACCTGAAGGCTTGGTTACTTTCCAGCATGGCGTCGGAAATAATGAAGCAAACTATTCTATCACAACTTGAGCCCGCGATTCCTTACTTTGGGCTTAAAATTGACTTTAAAATGCTAGAAATGGATGTACTAAAATTATGGCTAAAACGCCGCGTAGTATCTAGTACCCAGTTTCAAAAACCACCATTCGAAAAGGGCCGTTTGAAACTGAGTACGAGTCATCACTCAAACTAAAACATGTTGTCATAGTCAGCGGATAACCCCCTAAAATATTATCGAATACAGTCAAACCTCTGATAAGCGAACCTTTTTAAAATGGTCGGATTATAGAGGTTGTACCATATTATCGTTTAACCTTTAAGCCTGGTTCACACGGCCTCATAATCATAATCATAACGTTTACGACTAAGATTGTACGGTTCACACGTGCGACATAACGTCATAGTCATAATCATAAGAAAATAGAAACTTCTCCATTTCTTATGACTGTGCTTATGATTATGACTATGATTATGATGCCGTGTGAACCAGGCTTAATTAAGATGACACTATTTCTAAGAACCGGAGCTTGTTCTTGCAGACTGAGTAGATTTTTCTTTTGAAGAGCAATAGATTGTTCCAGAGGAAGCCCGCATAATGAGTTGTTAGCTTCCACTACATTGACACCATATTGTTCTGCCTGTTGCAACTTTAATAGGTTCACAGAACCCTGGTTTGGTTTTGCTCTTGCAACTGGTCGCCATAATGTTGCACTTGTATTCAAGCTGTCCTAGTTTCGCGTTGAATATTGTTGAATTCACGCAGGGGTTCTTTAGACATAACGTTGGTAACGATAACATGCAATGGACTTGTAATAGAACGATAATACAGCTAGAAAGGATCTAGAAACAGTAGAATTAGAACATGAGTATATACAGTGGTACTGATGGTGTTGACTACGATGGTGTTTACAACGATAGTTACGACATTGATGCTGGTGTTAACAATGATGATGACGATTTAAAGTAATTGAAAACATTTGTAAAGTAATTGAAATTGCTACGCAAAACACTCTTAAAGCCGAGTGTTCAGCGACAAAGAGTCGACAAAACTGTCGCCATTCGGTTCCATGTCGGGGAGCATTCGGCGACACTCGAATTGGCGAAGGTTTTATCGGTTACGAATCGATCGTTCTAGATCTTATTCGGTGAATTCTCGCCGGAGCAATAGCGGTTCGGTTTGCAGTCGCAAATCAGTTCTCGTAACAGCTCAGTAGCCAATATTTTAAGTTCTTAAAATCTCTCATAAAAAGAAACACAAAAAATAACTTACCAAATGTTTTACCATAGCTGCTCTGCTTTCAAATTGGTTGGTAAATTATTTTTGATATTGTCTGTCTCTTACACTGGCTTCTTCCTCACTAGTGTCTACGTAGGAATGTCTAGAGAACCCATGGCCGCAAACTTGCTTTTATGCACATTTGAACGGCGACACTTTCGTAGTGATTTATTTTTAAAAATGAGATTTCCGATCCAACCCACGTACCGTTTCCAAAAGACCGGGAAGCGTGAACCGTATACCGTAATCGGGCTAAAGGAAAAACAACCTGGTTGCCTATAGTAACGGATATTTCGAGGATCGGTCGAAGGAAAGTAGATCCTGACAAACACCTATGGAAAGAGGAAAAACTAACATAAAACATCGATAAAGAAATTATGATACGATAGAAACGTTCGTGAATTGTCCATGTATATTATAGCATATATGCATATGTTGAAAAGTTAAGCAATCTTTACTTTCCGGAACTGCATGTTGTAAGGGTGTGTCGTGTGTCCTTTTGTTAGTTTCGCAATGTAGTTCCTTGTTATTATTAATTAAACTTATATTGATATAACTTATAATTCATATTTTATTCTTTTTTGCTATTGACGCATTTCCTAGCAGATATTTTAATATTATTTAAATTTAGTAAATAGGAGACGGAACAAAAGATCCACAATGCTGCGGGGGTGGCGCTGTTCAGTTGTGTTGACGTAAAAGATTACGTAAAATATGTTTAGCTTCCTATAGTTACCTCAGTTGGCTCTCACCTCTATATAAGGATAATTAATAATATGTTTAATAATTTGTAAATTATAAGGTGAAAATAACATAATTGTCATTGTCAATAATAATATATACTTATAAATCGCCTATTCATCACTGTTCTAGGCGCTGTAATCAAAAAGTATAAAACTATTAAAACTAAGAAAAATATCAGTTGAATCAATAAGTTTTAAGCTGAGTTTTGAGCATGCAACAAAAATTATAGTTCCAAAAAGTAAGGTGGCTTGCACTTTTTAACAAAAGCCTTAGAGATTAGCACAGACGAAAAGCGATAATTTGAATAACTAAGGAATTGCTGAAACTCTTGTTTTTTCTTTAAATATATACTCTAAAAATAAATTCTGTAAAAAAAGGAATCAACAATACAGAGCACAAACACGAGCAATTATAAATTATAGAGTTACATAGTTACCGAATTAATGATGATGATGATGATAATTGAAAAAATTAACTTGAAAATAATCTATAAAATTTAAAGTTGTTTTTATTAATCTCTGCAACAAAGTGCATTAGCGTGACATTCAAATAACAACAAAAGAACACAATGGAAATAAGTTTCATTAAAGTGCAATTCACCAAAAAGTATTCACAAGTTAATGAGAACTACTCCAATATTATTAACTAATATTTGTTAAAAATATTAATTAATAATAAACCTATTTGGCTAATTATAATGAGCTGCTACGTAAGTTTCAACTCAATGTAGATATTTTGGGAATAAGTTTATTTGTCTTTCAGTTGTATTTCGATTCAGATCACGTACATTTCTTTCAGTAGAAAACAAGATCTTATTTACAGAGGTTTTGAATTTGGTGAAATCGTACATGCTAACTCCGATTAGGCCTATCAATACGAAATGATAATCTTATGATGATCATATGAAATAATAAAAAAAACTAAATTTAAATAATAGCAATAATGTCATAGAAATGAAAATTGACAAAAATGATAATTTGGATAACGAAAACCAACACCAATTATAATCACTAATAATCGCTATTTATATGAATTAATATATTACACTAACAGCCAAAATAATGGTGATACGAAATCTGATAAAAGGACGTCGATGACGGTAATATGTACTGAAGAATTCATATAAAAAAATAATGAACAACATAATAATAATAGAATATTATAATAATGTAATAGAACTACAAATTTAATGATTACTAATACAAATAATTGCACTACTTCAAAAGAATAAAAATACAACTTATATAAGTATCATTTTATAAATGATTACATCTTGAAATGATGTAGCAACTCCGACCAAATGTCTTGAACCTTACTACTTTGACGTCACAATGACGTCTACCGGCTGTTTTCTTTGACGACAAAGGACGCTAGTTTTTCTCGGATAGGATCATTTCGAATGCATAGGAAACAGTTCGAAAGTCTTTTTATTTATTTAAAAAAACAGCAGTAGTTTGAAAATTGTTCCTCGTTCGATTTCCTGGCCATTGTGCCTGTCGGTGGATGAAGAAATAGTTCCTCTTATACTTGCACGGAATTGGATCGGAATATCCAAAATAGACACTCTATTCGGTCCTAAGTCCGATGAAAAACGTGCAAACTTAAAAGCCGACGATTTTTTAAATTTTTTTCTACTACCTTAAAAAGAAAAGCACTTCGCACAAACTAGAGTGCAAACAATAGGCAATATTAATATAATATTAATTAATAAGACTTAGTGTAGTTAGAGACGAACGATCAATATTTCTCGGTGCCCACGGTTTTTCGATTTGCACTCAGTTCCCGGGGACTCAAGTAAATGAACTTATAGTTTTGAAACAACAGAAAACTATAATGATTAGACTTTTGGAAGTTTCGTTCGATTAGGAAAAAATGGTGAAAAAATATTCTTATATCAAAGAAACAAGAAGATGTTACAAGCGATTTAACCAAGCTCATCACTTGTGATCTTTTACAGTAAATGTATGGAGTTGCGAAATATCCTTTCGCTGTGCCTCAAATATACAATAATAAAGACTTTTTTGACGTAGATAGTTGTGTATAACTGTTTTCTAGTCTGTGACCGAGTTTTAGCTCAATTAGAGCGATTTTGATGGGGTATTTTCGTCAAAATCGCTCTAATTGAGCTAAAACTCGGCCACAAACTAGAAAACAGTTATACACAACTATCTACGTCAAAAAAAGTTTTTATTATTGTATATTTGAGATAACTGTTTTCTAGTCTGTGACCGAGTTTTAGCTCAATTAGAGCGATTTTCATGGGGTATTTTCGTCAAAATCGCTCTAATTGAGCTAAAACTCGGCCACAAACTAGAAAACAGTTATACACAACTATCTACGTCAAAAAAAGTTTTTATTATTGTATATTTGAGGCACAGCGAACGGATATCTCGCGACTCCAAAAAAATTGCGAACAAGTTCCAAATAGCAAAAATATTTCATGAATAGGTTAATACATTTATGTTGAACTTCCCGCTTGTTTAATCGCTAGTTGTCGTCATGGGATGTCCTAGTTGTCGTCATGGGATGTCCTAGTTGTCGTCATGGGATGTCCTTTTTCCTAATGGGTTCCAGATAGCCTGCGTAAACAGACCCATATTAGCGCTCGAAACGACTCCCGCCAATAAATAAATATTACTATAGAAGTGTTGTCTGAGTTTAGATTTCAGTCAAAGTAGCAAAACCACTCTTGATAAGCAAATGAGGTGTCAATTTAACAAAATTGTCCAATCAGAGCTTTTGACCCGATCTGGGTCAAAGAACGTCATCAGTATGGAATTTCTGCTCTCGGCGCGCAGACCCTTGTTAGCGGGAGACGTTTCGAGCGCTAATAAGGGTCTGTTTACGCAGGCTAGGTTCCAGAGGGCCCGAGGGTGAATCTGTGGGGTTTTTTTTTCGTCAGTTCAACAACGTAAAGAAAACACGTAAAGAAAACACGTAAAGAAAACACGTAAAGAAAACGCAAATCGCTGCTGACAGATCCGTTAGTATTATCCCATGGTTGTAACTCTTTATGGTCTCAGTAATACATTTAGAACCGATCCACCGAATATATTGTGTTGCCAGTCTCTTTGAGGTCGTTTGAGGGGGGACGGGGGGGGGGGGGGGGGGGGGGGGGGTTCGAATACCATTTCCCAGTTTATATTTGGAACAAATCCCATTAAAAAATTACTTAATCCCATCAGTAAAATCCCATAATCATCAGTTTTGCTCAAGTTTTCAATCCCATTCCCATTTTCTAACGTTCTTTTATTTGTAAATTCCAGTCCCAGTGCATCATTCCCAGTCAAAAATGGCCAATCTCAGCTCCCATTTTACCCCTTCAGGACCCTCTTCTTTGGAAATCACAGACCTGAGAACCTAAAGCGCTTTTGCTTATCCTATACACTGCAAATTATGTCAGCGGATAATTATGTTCCGTTTAGGGAACCGTAACTCTGATTACATAATCCTATGTAGACGATACAACACGCTCTAACGGATCCGTAACTGTTATAATTTGACGATTCAAGCATAGCGCAACACGCTTTTATTATACGGTTGCGTGACTTTACGTTACAAGGAAGTGAAAAGACTTGTCCACCGCAATAAAACCTAATGAACCAATAGAACACTTCGTGGATATTTCCGCTTCAAAGACTTGAACTTTGATTAAAAAAAGATGTCTAATTTAACTTAATTTTACTAACTTTACTTTACAGAACATCGCAATGAAACCTCTAACGAATCAATGGATCATTTTGTCTATCAGGGTCTAAATGGGGTTCACTGTTAACTGAGAAACGGCTAAAAAATTAACTGTTAACTGAGAATTCCGTGTCTTTTTAGGATAACTAGGTCCCGAGTTTGCTCCTCAGTGCCCTTACCCTTAATTCGACTTGGGATTCCTGTGTTAGAGCCTTACCGCGTTTGTTACTTAACTGGGCTCCCTTTGCTAACCCATAACCACTCGGGCGCTCGCACTTCAACAAACTGACACAAACATTATCATAACGTCTTTTTATTACCAAAAAGGCTTTCAAATTGTTGATCCTATATACTAGTTGCTTACAATATGTAACTTATAAATATATACTCAGTCAGCGAAACTAACAATAGACATTTTCTTTCTTGAGCACAGCTCACACCATACTGCATTAATATAATACTAGTTGTTATAAATACTTTGTAGTCTTTTAAATAATAATATATCATACATAACTCAGCCTATTAATGAACCTATTATTCTTTGGGTGCTTGAAATAGTTTACAACTTGAATTTCCCACGCCATCAACGGTCTGACCTGAAGGCTTGTTTACTTTCCAGCATGGCGTCGGAAATAATGAAGCAAACTATTCTATCACAACTTGAGCCCGCGATTCCTTACTTTGGGCTTAAAATTGACTTTGAAATGCTAGAAATAGATGTACTAAAATTATGGCTAAAACGCCGCATAGTATCTAGTACCCAGTCTCAAAAACTATCATTTGAAAAGGGCCGTTTGAAACTGAGTACGAGTCATTACTCAAACTAAAACATGTTGTCATGGTCAGCGGATAACCCCCTAAAATATTATCGAATACAGTCAAACCTCTGAGAAGCGAACCTTTTTGAAATGGTCGGATTATAGAGGTTGTACCATATTATCGTTTAACCTTTAAGCCTGGTTCACACTGCGTCGTAATCATAATCATAACCACGTTTACGACTAAGATTGCACGGTTCACACGTGCAACATAACGTCATAGTCATAATCATAAGAAAATGGAAACTTCTCCATTTCTTATGACTTTGCTTATGATTATGACTATGATTATGATGCCGTGTGAACCAGGCTTAATTAAGATGACACTATTTCTAAGAACCGGAGCTTGTTCTTGCAGACTGAGTAGATTTTTCTTTTGAAGAGCATAGATTATTCCACAGGAAGCCCGCATAATGAGTTGTTAGCTGCCACTACATAGACAGCATATTGTTCTGCCTGTTGCTGGCACTTTAATAGGTTCACAGTACCCTGGTTTGGTTTTGCTCTTACAATTGGTCGCCATAATGTTGCACTTGTATTCAAGCTGTCGTAGTGTCGGGTTGAATATTGTTGAATTCACGCAGGGGTTCTTTGGACATAACGTTGGTAACGATAACATGCAATGGACTTGTAATAAAAGTAGAATACAGCTTGAAAGGATCTAGAAACAGTAGAATTATAACATGAGTATATACAGTGGTACTGATGGTGTTGACTACGATGGTGTTTACAACGATAGTTACGACATTAATGCTGGTGTTAACAAAGATGATGACGATTTAAAGTAATTGAAAACATTTGTAAAGTAATTAAAAGTGCTACGCAAACCACGCTTAAAGCCGAGTGTTCAGCGACAAAGAGTCGACAAAACCGTCGCCATTCGGTTCCATGTCGGGGAGCATTCGGCGACACTCGAATTGGCGAATGTTTCATCGGTTACGAATCGTTCTTACTCGGTGAATTCTCGCTGAAGCAATAGCGGTTCGGTTTGCAGTCGCAAATCAGTTCTCGTAACAGCTCAGTAGCCAATATTTTAAGTTCATAAAATCTCTCATAAAAAGAAACACAAAAAATAACTTACCAAATGTTTTACCATAGCTGCTCTGCTTTCAAATTGATTGGTAAATTATTCTTGATATTGTCTGTCTCTTACACTGGCTTCTTCCTCACTAGTGTCTTTGTAAGAATGTCTAGAGAACCCATGGCCGCAAACTTGCTTTTATGCACATTTGAACGGCGACACTTTCGTAGTGATTTATTTTTAAAAATGAGATATCCGATCCAATCCACGTGCCGTTTCCAAAAGACCGGGAAGAAACCGTATACCGTAATCGGGCTAAAGGAAGAACAACCTGGTTGCCTATAGTAATGGATATTTCGAGGATCGGTCGAAGGATAGTAGATCCTGACAAACACCTATGGAAAGAGGAAAAACTAACATAAAACATCGATAAAGAAATTATAATACGATAGAAACGTTCGTGAATTGTCCATGTATATTATAGCATATATGCATATGTTGAAAAGTTAAGTAATCTTTACTTTCCGGAACTGCATGTTGTAAGGGTGTGTCGTGTGTCCTTTTGTTAGTTTCGTAATGTAGTTCCTTGTTATTATTAATTAACTTATATTGATATAACTTATAATGAATATTTTATTCCTTTTTGCATTTGACGCATTTCCTAGCAGATATTTTAATATTATTTAATTTTAGTGAATAGGAGACGGAACAAAAGATCCACAATGCTGCGGGGGTGGCGCTGTTTAGTTGTGTTGACGTAAACGATTACGTGAAATATGTTTAGTGAAGCGATGATCAAACGGGGAATTTAAACTTTTATAAAGTGGTGAACCATTTGATATTATCCAATTTCCCCTTATTTCATATTTGTTTTGTTTATTGGAATGTTTGTTTGTTTGTTTGTTTGTTTATTTGTTTGTTTGTTGTAATAGTCTGTTGGTTTGTCTGTTGGTTTGTTTGTTTGTTTTTGTTGGTTTGTCTGTTGGTTTGTTTTCTCTGTTTGCTTGTTGGCTGGTTGGTTTGACCGTTTGGTTGTTGGTTAGTTTGTTTGACCGTTTGCACTGTACTTTTGCTCTGTTCTTGTGTTAAACTCTATAATTGAATTTCTTTTTGGCATCAAAAGCGATACATTATAATAATAATAATAATAATAATAATAATAATAATAATAATAATAATAATAATAATAATAATAATAATAATAATAATAATAATAATAATAATAATAATAATAATAATAATAATAATGATATTAAATGATAATACTTATAAAGCGCCTATTGATCCCTGTTCTAGGCGCTGTAATAAAAAAAAATAGATAACTAATTAAAACTAAGAAAATATTATACATTAAAGGCTGATTTGAATAAATAATTTTTTCAGAGCTGAGTTTTGAGCATGTAACAATAGTAATAGTGCAACAAAGCAAGGTGGCTTGCACTTTTTAACAAAAAGCCTTGAGACTAGCTTAGAGCTTTCCTTATAGAGGAAAAGCGATATTTTGCATAACTAAAGATTTGCTGAAACTCTTGTTTTTTCTTTAAATATATACTCTAAAAATAGTTTCTGTAAAAAAGGCATGAACAATACAGAGCACAAACTCGAGCAATTATAAATTATATAGTTACATAGTGACTGAATGATGATGATGATAATTGAAAAAATTAACTTGAAAATAATCACAATAATAAATAAAATTTAGAGTTGTTTTCATTAATCTCTGCAACAAAGTGCATTAGCGTGACATTCAAATAATAACAAAAGAACACAATGGAAACTAGATTCATTAAAATGTAATTCCCCAAAAAGTATTTCACAAGAGAACTGCTTTAATAATATTAGAGTCTTAGCGACTATTTATAGCATTATTCACCGCGTAAACCCTTGTGAAAATTTAACTAGCGTTTCCATTGCCATTTCCGGTATTTTTTTCACCCAATATTAGTTAAAAAATATTCATTACTAATAAACCTATTTGGCTAATTATAACGAGCTGCTACGTGAGTTTCCACACAATGTAGATATTTTGGGAATAAGTTTATTTGTGTTTCAGTTGTATTTCGATTCATATCACGTCCATTTATTAGAAAAGAAGTTCTTAGCCATAATGCTAATTAAAAATAATTACTAATAAACCTATTTGGCTAATTATAACGAGGTGCTACGTGAGTTTCCACCCAATGTAGATATTTTGGGAATAAGTTTATTTGTCTTTCAGTTGTATTTCGATTCAGATCACGTCCACTAGTTGTTAGAAAACAAGTTCTTATTCACAGAGGTTTTGAATTTGGTGAAATCGTACACGGTAACTCCGATTAGGCCTATTAATACGGAATGATGATCTTATGATGATCATACTAAATAATAAAAAAACCTAAATAGCAATAATAGCAATAATGTCATAGAAATGAAAATTGACAAAAACGGATAATTTGGATAACGAAAACCAACGCCAATTATAATCAATAATAATCGCTATTTATATGAATTAATATATTACACTAACAGCCAAAATTATGGTGATACGAAATCTGATAAAAAGACGTTGATGACGGTAATATGTAATAAGAATTCATATAAAAAAATAATGAACAACATAATAATAATAGAATATCATAATAATGAAATAGAACTACAAATTTAATGATTACTAATACAAATAATTGAACTACATCAAAAGAATAAAAATACATCTTATATCAGTATCATTTTATAAATATTACATCCTTGAATAGATGTAGCAACTCCTACCAAAATTAAATGTCTCCAACCTTACCACTTTGACGTCACAATGACGTTACCCGGGCGTTTTCTTTGACGACAAAGGACGCAGTAGTTTTTCTCGGGTAGGATCATTTCGAATGCATCGGAAACAGTTCGAAAGTCTTTTTATTTATTCAAAAAGAACAGCTGTGGTTTGAAAATTGTTCCTCGTTCGATTTCCTGGGCATTGTGGCAGTCGGTGGATCGAGAAACAGTTCCTCTAATACTTGGAATTGGATCGGAATATCCAAAATAGACACTCTATTTGTCTTAAATTTGATCAAAAGTGTGCAAACTTTAAAGCCTACAATTTTTTTACAATTTTTCTACTACCGTGCAAACACTATATCCACGAAATATATTGTGTTGCCAGTGTTCTTTGGAAATCACAGGCCTGAGAACCTAAAGCGCTTTTGCTTATCCAACACACTAGCTACAAATTACGTCAACAGTCAATATCCGTTCCGTTTAGGGAACCGTAACTCTGATTACATAATCCTGTGAAGACGGAATAGCGTTCACTCAACCAAAACACGCCAAACTGCAACACGCTCTAACGGATCCGTAACTGTTATAATTTGACGATTCAAGCATAGCGCAACACGCTTTTATTATACGGTTGCGTGACTTTACGTTACAAGGAAGTGAAAAGACGTGTCCACCGCAATGAAACCTAATGAACCAATAGAACACTTCGTGGATATTTCCGCTTCAAAGACTTGAACTTTGATTAAAAAAAGATGTCTAATTTAACTTAACTTTCTTAACTTTACTTTACAGACCATCGCAATGCAACCTCTCAACTGAAGAATCAATGGAAATATTGCCACTGCAAAGACTTATTTCGATTAAAAAAGACGTCTAATTTTACTTTTTGTTCTAAACTTTTGTACTTTTTCATTTTTTGTAGACCATAATGTATATAGTGCGCATGATGAATCACTGACTAGGCTAAAATGTTGAGCAATCAAGAATCTTTGAATCAAATTGAGGACTGAATCATGGTCTGAATGACAGATGTAGAATGATAGATGTACGGCCAAAAGACAAATAGACTATGGAAGAGAATCATGAATTAACGATACTTAATGATTTCGCTTCAAACCCCGATGTATAAGAACTCCTAACTAATCACCATCATTAATCATAAAGTGGTAAAGCAAAAGCTGTAAGTTTATCTAAATATGACTTTCTTCTTGACCTTCTTATATGCAAATTATATTCTTGCATTAATCTGTTAATTCGTTCTAGATCTTGCCACAGGCAGCCCATACATATTTGTCGATGCACGTGCTGCGTAAGGTTACATTTCCCCATGGGCTCCCGGCTAGTCGTATTGAATATATCATATTCCTTGTAGTAATTGATGCACTATTGTACATATTTAAGGACTTTGGTTGATATGTTTACTTCTAGCTAGTAACGTAATAAAAATAGTATATTTTAAACAAGAGAAAACGTCAGAAATGATCCTTTTCCATTTTCTCCCTTGTTCCCCATAAGTAACATATCTGTTTCCCTAAAATGTTTTACCTTATGTTCCCATGATCCCAAAAAACTATTGTTTCATCATATTTTGTTCCCTTGTTCCCTGAAAATAATTTTGCAGTATCACTTGTTCCCTTAAAATAAATGCGCTTGTTCCCTTGTTCCCTAAAACCCTTGGCAGGGGCTCAGAAATCTATATTTCATAAAAAATAATATATTCTAAGCACGAGAGAACGTCAGAAATCTATATATATTTATAGTATCAAGAAAGAATAGCTCGAGGTATAACCTGGTTATAACTTAATTTTGTTTTCATTAACCCGTGAAACACTCTTTAGCAGTGTATTACTCCTTGATGCAACTTAATTCCATTGTGTTCTTTTGTTGTTATTTGACAATCACACTTTAAATAATACACTTTGTTTCACGGGTTAATGAGAACAACTCTAACCCGTGAAACACTCTTTGGTGTATCACTCTTTGATGCAACTTAATTCCATTGTGTTTTTTTTGTTCTTATTTGACACTATATATCACACTTTAACTAATATACTTTGTTTCACGGGTTAGTAAGAACAGCTCTATAATCTTGGACAAAAATAGTTGACAACGTTTTTACAAGTCTGAGACATTATTCGCATCAAACTACAAAAGGGTGTCCTCATGCCCTTACCCACCTCCCCCATTGTCAATGTGTTGGTATGGTTGAGTTCGACAATGTTTCATGCAACATTGGTTCAAGGGGGAAAGATGTTATAGACTAAAATACGTTTTGTGCAGTTTTTACTCAAAAATCACATTTTGTCAACCTTTTTTGTCTAAAATTATAGGTAACGCCATGCATGATGGCTGGGCCTTTATCTGGATGAAAATGGCCTTCCCTTCCATCTACTTCTTTTCCGCCTTTCACTCCCACTCAACCTCCGAAATACAGGTGCAACTAAGTGAATCCGTTAGGGCTTAGGACCCCCTTACTTTTCTCCCGTCTCAAGCAGTCACGGCCTACTCATTTGTACGTTGGTTAGAGAGGATACACTTCTCCTGTACCTTTTAGACTACTGATGGTCAAGCTTGAATTGGGACTTTCCCCATATTTCCATCAAGTTCCCTCCCTCCCCCAAGCTTAACACTACAGTGACTCATTAAGGTGCGAGGTGACAGTGACTAAGTCAAAAGGTATTCATTACTCCCCCACAATACCTTGCTACCATATGGCCAAATATGGTTAAGTAGCATTACAATAAATTCCTATATAAGATATATAAGATAGATGCGAATTTTGAAAACGTTTAGACAATACACCTATTTTGGAAACATTCACATATAGACATATATTAAAACAAATTACAAGTAAAGACGAACTATTTGAAAAGATTATATAAGGTAATTATAATTATTAATTCAAAGTTCAGGGTACCTTAATTTAAGTTCCTAGAGCAACTAAAAGACACCGATTTTGAAAAACTTTACTTGGACATCACTAATGTAGTCTAGCAAAGACACCTTATTTAAAAAGGTTGTTAGATGAACGTTAGAAAGCATGGCTTGATCACAATTCGTCGGAGAGGAATAACCGAGACACTTTAAATGTCAACCTACTACCCTAATGAACGTATGGATATGATATTTAGTCTATAAAGTGTTCTATACTTCGAATCATTACAGTGCGAATCGAAAAACCGTGTGCAACCAGAAATATTTTAGAAATCGTTTATTGTTCGTTGAACAACTCACAAACAACTCTAACTACAAAATGTTTATTATACTACATATCGGTCAAACTTCTTGCATGCGGTGATATATTTGTTTGTGAGTTGTTTAACGAACAATGAACGTTGTGTATGAGTATGATCGTCGCGGAGTAAAGTAATTGCCATTATAGAAGCCCGAAAAAAGAATTCGGGACTTCAACGGGATTTGAACCCATGACCTTTGAAGACCAACATATATATGAACATTAAACGATTTCTAAAATATTTCTAGGTGCCCACGGTTTTTTGATTCGCACTGTGAAATGTCTGTATGGATTTTCTTTCCTTCTTTCCAGAATGACCTATCTGACTTGTAGATCAGTCAGTTACTATCCTAAAGAACATATGGATTATTGTTGATATATTTAGTCTTTATAGTATTCTATACTTCCATTCATGTAAAATGCCTACATGCATTTTCTTTCCTTCTTTCCAGAATGACCTATCTGAGTTGTAGGGCAGTCAGTTGCTATCCTAAAGAACATATGGGTTATTGTTGAGATATTTAGTCTTTATAGTATTCTATACTTCCATTCATGTAAAATGCCTACATGCATTTTCTTTCCTTCTTTCCAGAATGACCTACCAAGCTCAGTGAAAAACGCTTTTTAGAATAAAAAAAATATCTTCACCTTTTTACTGGATTTCGTGAATTCAGTTCGTTCGTTTAAAAGTGAGCAGTTCTAATAATGTCATGATGTCTGCATGCATTAATTTCCTTAAATTTCATATTGTTCAAAAATGCGTATCGAGCTGCACAACGTTTTTAGAATAAAAAAAATAATCTCACCTTATTACTGGATTTCGTGAATTCAGTTCGTCTGCATAGAATGTGGATCATGAGGAGCTTCGACTACACGTGTTATTGTATCGGATTTATCTCAGTTTTTGGATAAAATTCTACTGTGTGACAGGAACTCTAACTGCAAATCGCTTTGCATGATGGCAAAGGTGTCCCAATGCGAGATACATGAATATCCGATGTTCAAATTCCAAACCGACTCACAATATAAAACAGATATAACGTTTCCCACAGTGTAATGTAGAGCGTTATTAACGGTTTTAAAGCAATCAGTTCTTTCTCTGATCGATGCCAAAATATAGGTGTGTTTTTTATATTGTTTTAATTTAAATTACTTTGTTTACATTACTGTTTTACATTTAGTTTATCGAAAAAAACGAAGAGCAGAAAGCCGGCTTGGTTCTTGTCAACGTCACGGTATGTTGCCGTCTAAGACAGAGACAGGAAGACAATGTCAGGCTTTTGGCACAGGTAGCCCAAGCTCTCACAGAAATGATATTGGTAAATGTATGGGAAATATTTGAATAAAATGTTTCTTTCTTGCATGCAAGATGTTGTAAATTAACAAAGATTTTCCCAAAATTCATCATCATCCACTTTATCCTGTGACTTAGAGCTTGGGCTACCTGTGTTTTTTTGGTGCGAAATTATATAGGTCAAGGTTATGAGACCGGTTATGCGTTGTAGCGGAAGTAAAGAATACGTGACTGTACCGAGGACGTTTAGGAATGTGTAACGCGTTGCGTGACGTTACCAAGAATGTTTCAAAGGAAATTAGCGTGACAGAACACACATTTGAAGTAATTCCATATCTTTTATGCATCATATCTTTTTATAAAAATATTTAACCAGCACATTTTAACCAGGGTCTAAATGGGGTTAACTGTTAACTGAGAAACGGCTAAATTATTAACTGTTAACTACCAATTCCTCTAACATCACCCATCATCCGCCACGCCCCCACCACCACCACCGATAGTTAACGAAATTTCAATCATATCGTCAACATCTGTTATCTTCATCATCATCATCATCATCATCATATCCATTACCTTCAACATTATAGTCACTTCCAATTTCCTACAAAGCCAGCCCCAATCCCCTACCCTGCGAGCAGAGGTTCCTTTCTCTTACCTGGAACGACGAGGAAAGAAACCTGTTTCTGGATGTAAAACATTATGGGCTATCTAATTATAAACTGGTTTTAAACTGGTTTTTCAATCATGTGATGACGTACAGAAAACATCACTTTTTCACGGGTTAATTAACGTTGTTGTTTACTTTCGTCGTTCTAGCCGTAAGAGAAAGGACTGAACCTCTGCTCACAGGGTACCGAACCCCGCTCCTCCCCACCACCACCACTACCACTACCACCACCACCGCCACCGATCATTATCATCTTCATCTTCGTACCATCATCTGTTTGCAACACATATAATACTTTCATATTATTTCATATTATATATTCAAATTTATTTCATTATAAATGGCTTTCAGTTTCAATATGAAAATACATTTTTCATTCCATATAATATAGAAATACATTTTTGTTACATCTAGTCAAATTAGAATTTACACATGACGTTATGGGAACCAGCCCTTCACATATTTATATTATAATAGTAAATGTTAAATATTCACTGAATACAGCAGTATTTCTAAAGCCACGTGTTAGCCACACCCACATCCCATGATTCCATTAGGGCCGTATATAGGCACACAACTCTTAACAGTTCCATCAGCACGTAGGCCTTGGCCCAAACACGATACTGATGCATTACGGCATGTAATGATTTTGATTCTTTTACCAGTAGCAATATTTACTGAATGACTAATACTCTCACAAGCTGCGGATCGCTGCATTGGGGTACAGGGAGCGCAATGGATGACGGTAGTACTTGAGTACAGGATTAGTGTTATGGATAGAAGTAGTGACCCCCAAATCTGTTAAAAAAAAAGAAATTTAGAGGTTTTCTCAACGGAATTCAAAAATAAACATACAGTTATAAAATAAATAATAATACTGCTTAAATTTTGTAAGTTCGGACTCTTAAAAAATTGTATAAACGTTTATGAGTGGCAATCATTATTTTATTATATATGATTAAGGATTTCAAAGTTATCATTGGTCAGAAAAGTATACACCCTTTCCGAGAAAGTTTGTCACCCGTGAAAAGCACACAAGCTAGTGGCGCAAAGGATCATGGAACAGTTCAGAAACTAAATGTGCATTCGGAACGCCTTTCTTGTTGTTTGATAAGTCAGAACGGACATTTCTCAATAACATATTGACAAGTGTAGCAATGTGGCCATGAAATCCCTGCGTTCTAATAAAGTTTACATAGATAACCCATAATCCCCTGCGCTACTAGCTTGTAGGCTCTTCACTTCACGGGTGACAAAGTTTCTCGGAAAGGGTGTATATCTTAACAAGAAAAATACAGAAGTCCCAAATGGGAACTATAGCCATCATAATGGCGATCGTAATAATATATTCAAACAATAGAAGCTACTTTCTATGACTCTAACGGTGAAACGAAGCACGCGGGATGTTGGGAGAAACACGTGAAAAGTTTAAAAATCACGAGCTGAAAGCGATACAGAGATAACTTCCAACTAACAGTATGGTCCATCAATATGGCGCATTTCTAAAACCATATCTCTACCGGTAGAATAGAGTACGGTTTTTTAAGTGAATCAGCCAATCAAAGCGCGCGTATTATTTAAGCTATATATCATACAAGTAAAAAAATAATTAATTTATCTTAAATAATGATAAAGTTGTTTTCATTAACCCGTGAAACAAATTAAATTAGTTAAAGCGTGATAGTCAAATAACAACAAAATAACACAATGAAATTAAGGTACATTAAAGAGTGATCTACTATAGTGTGTTTCACATTGGTTAATGAAAACCACTCTATCACTCATATAGAATGATAGCACACACAAATATGAGTAATCACTTACCATACTGAATAGAACTCGTCGTTATATCCAAAAACGTTTCTTGTCTGTAGTAATAGATTATTGTAGTGATGAACTCCACATTGCATCCCTCTTTTATATATACCAGTATTGATGTCACGTAATTTTAATACTGATTTTGTTACTATGAATAGAAGAAACTTTCCCCCTCATATCATTTAATAAACCTCAAACTACATGTTACTAGTTAAAGTACATGTAACCGGTACACGTTTTAATAATTACCAGTATTTTAGCTTAGTTGAGTAATACATGTATAATTATTTTGGCATTTCTTAGTAATATAATTATTTTGCCATTTATTTGTATTTCATAATTTGCTACGCAAAATAATTTTAGTGAAAATGTTTAAAATTTTAATTCAGCCGAAAGCTAGGCCAGCTATTACTAAAAACCAATCAATGTCGACGTCATCAGTGTCGATAAAGCAATCTTTCCGGCATAAAATAGATAGCACGTGTCCACAAACGATACCGTTTAGAAATATTTACTTTTTTATAAAAAACTTAAAGACATTTCTTTTTTATCAAAACTTATTGCATTGATATTAAAGTCATCTTTATTCAATGAAAATGTGTTTTATAATTAGTATTGATATACACTGCAATCCATCAGTAAATAATGTCTAGAATATAATATATGAAATTAGCCCACGAGAAATAGACACAACTACAGCCCAGGTTTTTATATAATTGTTTAATAATTATTTTTTTTAATGAGATGCTAAAGAGGAAGTATTAGAAATAAGTAGTTTTTGAAGCAAACCGCGGAAACAAGTTGGGAAAAAAACTGGATGACTAAGCACTGTGGAAAAAAAAATTCAATTGCTTGAAGCGAACAAAAACCCACGTTGTTAAATACTTTTTTTAAATACTATTTTATGTGTAATTCATATATACAATTCAAATTTCCAATTTCTTTTCTTGTTAGAGTATTTATATTTACAAATCATAAACGTAAAAAGATATAGTCTTTTTCTTTTCTTGAATCAAATCACAATTGGAACTAACGCGAAATGTAAATGATCATATAATATACGTCACACGGTATGGTTGAGATGTCGTAACCACACAAACCTCTGATACAGCACTAGGATAGTTTTGTGGTAAGCAAGACTGACGCAATTCAATTCTAACACGAGCTATTATAGGACTTTAAGCGTGAAAAACCTTGTTAGTACTTACGTAATTTTGTAATATTTTTCTTATCGGTACAAGCATACAAACGTACACATAGAGCACAAACATTAAAAGCGTGAAACATAAATAGTACTAAATAGCGATATTTTATGCTAATTCTATATTGTTTTCTATTGTTTAATTATCACTATTTAGTACTAATTAGTACTATACTTGTTTCACGGGTATAGAGTGGTTTTCATTAACCCGTGAAACACACTTTAGCACACTTTATTACACTTTATTACACTTTAACTTTAACTTTGTGTTTTATAATCATTTGTTCAATAGCACTATTACATATCAATACACTTTAATACTCTTTCCCTATTACACTTTGTTTCACGGGTTAATGAAAGCCACTATTATTTGTACTCTATCAAAGATATGCCTATTTTTCTGTTCAAATATCTGTTAAAAAAAACTCTCGCGCTCTAATCAAAGTCTTTTGTTACTTCTCACCTACAATAATATATAATGGCATTGTTTTCAAGATTGCATACGGTATTTCTGAAACGAAGGTACTTAGAATCGCTGTTATTACACGGTTATATTTCAATATTTTCAAACAATGGATTCAAGTCACGGCTCTTGGGCAAAACAAAAAGTTGACCCGAATGCCTCAACTTGTATCTATTATTCAAAAAGGCATTTGCGTATAAATGTAGTAGCTCAGCTTTTGTCATAGAGAGAAGGTTGCGTGACGACACAAATGAGCGGCTGCATACTGGAGGCTACTTTTGTCGTCGATCAATCTCATGCAGCCTCGATAGCGTGTAATATATTCTTTAGGATTTAACTACAGCTCGCAGTAATTTAAGGCATGTTCACGTTATGAAACAATTGCAAAAAACTTTAAAATTCCACGGGCTATGTTCAAATTCTAAAGAATATATTACACGTTATCGTGGCTGAGGTTGATCGACGAGAACCGTAATACGATCTGATCTATTCTAGAGAAAACACTTGTTGGACTTCCTAACTCTACCCACTCATTGACATTGATTGAGTCATTTTATTTCCGGTTTTATAATGTCTTATTAAATTATCGTCGTCATATTGGTCATCAACATCGCCGTATTATCTAATTATCTTTATCGAGACCACTATCATTATCCCCATATCGTCATCATTATTATTATCAACATCATGCATTAGCATTGTGATGTTTATAATCATCGTCATCATTATTATTGTCATTGTCATCGATCATCATTATCATTGTTATCATCGTCATCATTATTATTGTTATCATCGTCATCATTGCTATTATCATTGTCATCGTCATAATTATCATCGATCATCATTATCATTGTTATCATTATCATCGATCATCATTATCATTGTTATCATTATCATCGATCATCATTATCATTGTTATCATTATCATCATCATTATTGTGGTCATTATCATCATTGTCATCGATCATCATTATCATTGTTATCATTATCACCGATCATCATTATCATTGTTATCATTATCATCATCGTCATCATTCATTATTATCAAACCCATCTTCAACGTCGTCATGATTATCATCTTAATCAATATGATCCTCTTCTATTATCAAATGTAAAAAGTGACTCAGCAGATGTTACATAATTACCAAACAGGTTTCCACATGCACGAATTGTTAAAATTACAAATCTGCCTTTCAATTCATATGTTAAAAATACGTTTTCTATCATATCTGGCTCACACGTGGATCAAAGCCTATTTACTACCAGCTGGTGTTGTACACTTTTCAGCCAATCCCCAAAGAGATATTATTTCAATGTTAAATGTATGAATCAAGGAACGACAGGTCTCACGCTGTCGCAGGCCAGCATTTTATAAAATATTTATAAGTTGACACGTTACCATTTACAATTAACTCTATTAAATGGAGAATTTTCGGACGAATGAAGAATGTATAAGAGACTACTGAAAAGAGGACTGATTGACGCAAAATAATAAAAAAATAACCAAAAAAAAAACAAAAAGTTTTTATCTTTTTAAAGAATTTTGTCGCCTCGATACCAATAATACCTTCCGGCCTTGAAATAGGGCATACATTTTGTTTTGGACAAAGTTTACTTCAATCCTTTGAAATCGGTATCACTGGAAGCCAATGTTAACCTTTATCGTTTTAGTGTAGTAGCCAAAAATAGCTTGTCACACAATACTCTCTTTGCGTTGTGTGACATATATTGCGCGATTCCGATTTTAGAATTGTTCACATTTTTCAATTGACTACGATGATAGATTTTATTGCAGCGTCAAGTAGATGATAAGAATAGCTGCATTTCTCTTCGAAGAACTAAATTATATGACCTGGAATATTGGTTTCGTTTATAAATTCCAGATGACACGGAAATGATGAAAGTGCCAAATGATTTATTTTGTCTTGAGGTCTCCGGTCTCGCCACAGGGAGCCCAAAGAGAAAGTCGACTGGCGAGACCGTTCAATATATTCCACAGGTTTATGTGCTATTTACAGAACACTTGACAGTATTTGATGGTTCAGTGAAGGGTAAAAGCTTTATAGAGATTAGAAACACAAGGATTTCGATGTTTAGTTTTTATTATAATCGATTTTAGTTATCAACGAGAGGTATGCAGACGGGCAAAGTTCGAAAATTCAAAGTTTATCTAAAAGTGGACAATTACGTGAATGTATGTACGGATCTCACCAACACGAACGATGAGAACGCGAAATATTATTGATGTTATAGAGCAACGTAAGTGTGACCATCTTACACGACATGTTTAGCCTAGACGATAGCTGATCAAGAATGCTAAGGAAATAATACAGGATGCCACTCAAATCGTCCAACTTTAGATTAAGGTAAGCAGTTGTTTAAAACTCTTTCCTCAATGTTTTGGAGCTTGGCATCTTCTAGCGCTATTTTCAGGTATTTTTAAGTGCTTGTTCGTTGGAGCCTTTCAAGGGGCAAAACTGTTTACATGTGTTTATTAAAGTCCTACAGAATGTATGATATTCAGTGTAATATGTAGATAGATATCTATATGTTACGCTGAATGCAGCTCGTTCGAAATTGTTGAACTACACTGATGGTATAGCAACAGCACGAACGTTTGTCTTGAGCTATATGGCGTCTTACAACCAAGTTACGTTATTACGACGAAAAGTATATGTCAAACTTACCTCACTCGTCGGTTCGAGTTGTCGAAAGCGATGTCACTTTCCCGGAGTAATAGCGAGTCGATTTTATGCTTTATCAGGGTCGTAATGATACTTGAAAATTGTTTGAGTCGCTGAGGTGTCTTGTTAACTTTATAGCACTGTACCTTGTAGCGTGCACTGAACCACGGTAAAGTACGGGTCAATCAATCATTCCACCTTGGTGATAAAACGAATTTCACAATTGAAGCACAACACAGTCATATTTTTTTTCATTTTTTTCTCTTTTATAATTGGCACAGGGTACCCATCTGTTCGGATTAGCTGGGGTTTCGAGAAGACGGTTAGGGCCTGGAGAAGGGAAAGTTGCAAGGTTAAGTCCAACTGCGCATGCATATTTTATTGGATCCGAAACAAGATAATAGTTAACAAAGATATAGATAAGAAGGTCAAGCACAAAAAACGGACGTACGGGCACGTGCCAAACATGTAAAACCAATTAAAATTGATGTCAAAAATTAAGTATTCTGGATGGTATAAATTTAGCATAATATGAAATAAAAAATGCGTTTTTGTTCAATTTTTGTCAATTAAAAATTGATGTCAAAAATATTCTGGATGATATAAATTTGGCATATATTAATATCTATAAATAATTGAACACTTTAAAGAAACTGGACTCAAACTGGTCATTATAATCGGTCAGGTAGCCAGAGAAAACAGACGTTCTTTCGCTTCTCTTTCCCCACGAAATCGCACGATCTTGAGTACAATTCGTAATTAATAGCTACGAGTGATGTTTTGAAAGTTTTCCAAATTGGACGAGCCTTTTAGCAAAAAAACATTGCGAGTGTCTATATTAATTACAAATTGTACGCGAAGATCGTGCGATTTTTTATTTATGATATACTGAAGAACTAATTGGTAACTAATATTAATTAGTTAAAATGATTTAATTGTACTCTTCTAGAGTAGACCAATCAGAATCGAGTAATTTTGTACAGTATTTTATAAGTTTCGAAAGGGAAAAAGGAACTAAAAAAACCCTCTGTTTTCTCAAATAAGTGAATAGGGGCACTCTATTAACTATGCTTTCATTCATAATCATGCTTGCAATTGTTAGGAAGTACTGCTAGCTTTTGCCTGCCCTGGAAACCAGACAGTTCCTTGATCTAGTATTTGTATATATCATTAATTTGTACGTCTGTGTTCGTTAGTAGAGAGCTACACTAGAAACTAGAGGGTTTCTTGATCTAGTATTTATATTTATCATGTGTACGTCTGTGTTCGTTAGTAGAGAGCTACCCTAGAAACCAGAGGGTTTCTTGATCTAGTATTTGTATTTATCACTTGTGTGTCTGTGTTCGTTGCTTCACGAACCCCCGGGGGGGTACTTGACCCAGTTTCTGACGGGGACGTTCCGCTGGTACCTCTAAACCCTGACCCTATTTAAGACAGCAGAATCCTAAAAATATGTACCCTATTTCAAGACAAATTGGTAAAAAGTAGACCCTAACCAAGATTAAGGGGGAAATCGTATACCCTAGGTAAGTCAATTTAAGACAAATTCGGCTAAATTGTATACCCTATTCAAGACGCCAAGGCAAAAAACCATACCCTATTTGGCGGAACGTCCCCGTATAGTAAATATAAGGGAGTACCTACCTCCAACCACCCCAACCTCCCCACCCCCCCCCCCCCCCCCCCTCCCCCCGTGCACGAACCGTCAAATTTACAAACGTCAAACGAAAGTCGAAAATAACCTCTGGTACCCAGTGTACTAAAAATAAATGACTACATCATTATTTTAACGTAACAATGTATTTAGCATGCGGACACAAGGGCCTTACTATAAATAGACCTCTTTACCTCCGTATGCAAATTGCCCATTTCAGACCACGTGTCATTCCCTTGAGAATTGTTATTTTATGATGAACGTGTTTATATATCATTTACATGTGAAAGAAACAATTCCCAAGGGTTGCATCACGTGATCTGAACTTGGACAACAAACAAGGAAGGTTTTCTACGTTAAATATCTTGTCACATAACTTTGGTTTTGTATTTATAGCAGCACTATCTTGACAGAGCATCGATAGCCCAATGGCAAAGGCAGGCCAAGACAACTGGCATCAATGTCTGTTGCCGTAGTCGACCTAGCCATCTGCGCAGACATTTGTCTTGTTTTCTTGTTTACAAGTAAAAACCGGAAAACAAATCTTTAATCGATGGTATAATCAAAGGAACAAATTGATAGAAACTTCATACATGTAACAATTTAAGTTTAAGATTTTTTAGTCTAGGCCCCATGTTTCTCGCGGGTATCAAGACAACACAGGAACTCCAAAATCCGATTTGTTTTTAGCTCCAAAACCCAAACGCCTGTTTTGCAGGCTAATTGGAAGTGGGTGTAGTTTTCCAAAAGCCATTCGACCAGTATCAGCGACCACCAATGTTTAAATGTCAAAAAATGAAAAAGCAAAGGCCGAGGAACGAGGTTGCCCAACTCCCCCCCCCCCCCCCCCCCTCCTCAAAAGTATAATGGTCCACCCCTTACGCTGATTTACGCTGCTGTCAATCAAAAATAGTCAGTCGATAACTTTGATATTTTGATAGATACAAGGATTTACCTTTTGACCAGTTTATGTCAAACTGTTTAAAAAGATTATACATGGCAGGGCAGAGTTTTCGGACATTGCGCCGTCGTAAAGGCAACGGCTTTCTCTTATTACGCAAACAAATATAGCGATTAAATTTACAGAGAAATATATGGAGCAAAAATTATATTGGGGATGTATGTTGGTCTGGTCCGCGGTTATTATTTAAATTGTGTATGAGTATGATCGTCGCGGAATTTAAAGCAATTTAAGTAATTGCAATTATAGAAGCCCGAAAAAAAAAATTCCGTTGAAGTCCCGAAATCTTTTTCGGGCTTCTATAATTGCAATTACTTTAATTCATACTCCTACACTATTAATTATATTACTGACAAAATAATATTTCTTCTGGTGTACTCACCAATTTTTCAGCATGTGTTTTCGGATTCAATCAATATTAATCCCACTGCATGAAAGTCAAATACACACGATATTGCCGTGGTCGAATGGAATCGTTCAGAAGACTATTTCAGTTTGGACCGGTTTAACCGGTTTAGCCAGTTTTATATGGACTATAGATAGTAACTGTGTCATGATACTAATATATCTTTAGATATGTATATGTATATATATATATATATATTTTTTTTTTTGGACCTTCTAAACCAGTTTAGTTTTATAGCCAAATTCGTTGCATATTGACCAGCAAATTAATCATGATTGTAATTTGATGTGTTTTTTTTTTTCTGATCTGTGATGCAATCAGCTTGGAGGAAGAGCTTACACAAACTCGTAAAGTAATTGATTATAGTTTGATGTAAGCTCCGCCTCTGAATTGATTGACTATCATCACCACCATCATCATCATCATCAAACAATTCCACATTCATAATTATAATAATCATTAGTATTTTCAGTTTATTCATCGCCTGATGAAAACTAGCAGTAGCAGTCGAAACGTCGCAGTCCAAATTAACCTTCGACATTTGTGAGAAAAATGAACAACATTCTATTTAACATAAATATTATCAGCATCATAATCATCTTAGGGTAAGGCATCACCATTATTATAATCAACATCGTCGTCACTCATAAAATGGTAATTCCGGACCAATCTAATTGCCTTCGAGGCCAGCGGCTAAGAAAAGGCCGATATTTACCATATAAGATATCAACTATTTTGCTTAGTGCCTGGAGACAATGCGTATTAAGTTTGGTCGACATACTTCTACTAGTTTCGAGGAAAACAGCGCTCGGACTCAAATCAATTTGACGCAGCAAAAGTTCGACGTATGAACAGCTGGGCCTCAGACATCATTATCAAATTGGCTAAACCAAGGACGGAATGCATGGACATGGGGTTTTAACAACTTACTGTGCGGTAAAAAGCATAATGAATAAGGACTTTAACATATCACGGTTTAATAATTAATTGAAATTTAAAAAACCCTAGCTTTTTATTCAGTTTCCTGCTGTTAACAATAATCTAATCTCTTTATCACCAATATATTTCTGTTCTATAATTAGAACGTTTCTAATTTCTTCATGTCATTTAAAGCTGCATTTTGTAAACCTTTAAGACACATTATATAGTAAAATTCACTCTTCATTAAATAGATATTAGTTGCAACTTAAAGGTCACTGAAATATACCTTTTGGGAATTTAATTCAAAAATTAAAGTTGAACCAGATGCTTCAATAAGTGACATTTAATTTAGCTTTAAGTGGCAGTAATTTTGGTATTTACATTTTTCTCTATATATTTGCCTTTCTTGATCTCTTCACAACTTCCTTAGCTTAATTTCAGTTATTTCGAATCCAGATGAGCTCTACTCATTTTCATGAATTAATAATAATGATATTTATTTCAACACGATAAAATATTTACAGCGGCATGGCTGATGTGGTCGTGTATGCCTAATATATCTCGGTCTTTCTCACTAACTCACTCTACTCACTCTACTCTCTACATTTGAACTCTCTAGCTATCTAATTTTTTTTTTAATTTCTTAGTCATAAGTTTTTTTCAGCTTGATTTTGAATATAGTTTAGCTTGTGATCAGTTCTGACGTTATACTCTATCAGCCGGCTGTTCCATAGCTTGGTCCCTTGATATTTTAATGATTTCTTTCCATACTTGACTGTTGTCGTGGCAGGAAGCTTTAACTTATTAATTCCGCGTAATTGAAATGCGCTCATGTAAAAGTGAAATACAGATACATGAGAAAAGTATCATATGACGGGAAATGAATGCCCAGTTCCCGCCAAGGGCATATGATATTTTTCTCATGTATCTACTCCTTTTTCGATTTCTATTCTATACTGACAGTTTCCCTTCGCTTTCCATTTTCTTCAGTTCACTTTTTACTGTCGTTTTCACTAGATTGTCTTCCTGTTTTATACTTTGCCTCAGCTTAATAATTATATGTTTTGAATTGAATCCAAGTTTTTTCATTGTATTTAATGATTACAATCTTGTTTCAATTCGTTAGTCATTTTCAATTTTCTATCAACTTACCTATGTAATTAAACTTTCTTATTTTATCACTTTACTTCCGTTTCTAATTCAATTTCAATGATTATAACTCATCAAGGAGATAAGAGGTTTATTTGGGTTCAAGATATAAGATTTTATCCCTGTACCAAGGGCGCCAAAACGAAAAGTTCAGTGCATTGTGAAATGTTTGGACCTAGCCTAATATAAATTATGTTTTACTTATCTCAAATGTTGTCCAGAGAATGTGTAATTGTCCGCTTTAAGCACGATAATGTTCTGTATTCCACCACACCGACAATAATACCAACGGTCGTTTGAACGCTAAGATTGTGTGCCGCTGTACTAGCCGTTCAACGTAGTGCTGTCGCGAATATTCGTTATTCATTAGCCAAACACTAATTGTGAATTAAGTGAATGGAGAGGCGAATTCGATTTTAATCCAATTAGTGTTTGGCTAATGAATAACGAATATTCGCGACAGCACTACGTTGAACGGCTAGTACAGCGGCACACAATCTTAGCGTTCAAACGACCGTTGGTATTATTGTCGGTGTGATGGAATACAGAACATTATCGTGCTTAAAGCGGACAATTACACATTCTCTGGACAACATTTGAGATAAGTAAAACATAATTTATATTAGGCTAGGTCCAAACATTTCACAATGCACTGAACTTTTCGTTTTGGCGCCCTTGCCTGTACATTGCAAATAGCTCGAACTTCAGGCAGCAAATAACTCATACACCTTATTGCAGACATAACATGGTATATTTTGAACCTATTGATCCCTGATCATTTCGGAATTTTTGATCCCTGAGCCCAATCTTTTCAAAACGTTTGATTTTATGATTTTTTGATCCCCGAATCAGACTCAATTTCCCACTGATCCTCGATCCCAGCTGCCTTCGATCCCTGAGCCCTGGCCTCTGATCCCTGACTTTTGTAATTTAGTGGGAAAGGAATTAATTAAAGACGAAAGACGATCACTTAAGCTGAACTCTCTCTTTTGTTATTCCTGATATTCCTTAGTTACTAAAGTACTAATGTTCTTTTTTGACAACATTCTTGCAAGTAGTTGTACATCAGGGTCGTGACGAGGGATGTTTTCTCGTTATTGATCCCGATTTTTACACAAAAATTTGATCCCTGATCCAAAAATCTCGCGTATTTTGATCCCTGATCCCTTGATTGCTGATTTAATCATAGGATCCCGATCTTTCTTCTATAATTCCAGCTGATTCGGGCTATGTGATCCCCGGTCCAATGCATGTGATCCCTGATCCCACATCCCTGAATTTATACATAGGATCCCGATCCTTCTTCTGTGATCCAAGCTGATTCGGACTATGTGATCCCTGATCCAAGGCATCTGATCCCTGATCCCACATCCCTCGTATACAACGAGGATATCCGGATACATGCAAGAGTATCTTGTACTACTAGAACAAACGATTAGAAACGGGCAACGATATGCTTAATAGAGGGAAGGGAAGAACAAATTCAATTGATTCCTTAACACATAACCATAATTCCTCCCGTTTTGGAGTTACGCATGTAATTGAAATTTGTTTGATTTGAATTACAATTGATTTAATTTGAATAACAATAGCTACCCTCTAAAAACGGAAGTCATTATGGTTATTTTGACAGTGAGGAAAAGCGTTTTTCTCACATCTCCCCAATATCTTTAATTTATAGATAATGACCAGATAAAAACCAGAAGTTTGACTATCAAGGGATTGGTTTGATATACCTTGATAGTCAAACTTCTGGTTATACACATCATTATAAAAACATTAACCCACACAAACATATTTAATTTAGATATTTTGTTCTTATTTTTTTCCCAGACTGTGATTTCTCCCATCGCGATCCAAGTCTATTTTGATGTCTTTTCGATGTGTCCCCCCCACCCCATTCCCCCCTTCTTTTGTCCAAGTGGTAGGACTGATCGTCGCTCCTTTTAGCCTTTGAAAATATTTGTTGTGGGTACCTTTTCTGTTCTTGCTCTAAAGACAATTACGTGTGACATCACTCAGCTCTGACCTGTAAAGATCATTTTTACTTGACTTTGTTAGTAAAAATAAGCTTAGCTGCCAAGAACATCGCACAATCGTACCTTTTAGGGGTTGAAATAAACAAGGCTTTAACAGTTCTTATAATTTATGCGTACCTTTTAGGAGTCATTTTCAAAACCGACCGCTACAAGAAGCTACAAAGATGTCCACAGACTCGCACTTACTACCCCTACATTCAGTAGATATGCCTATTGTTCTGCTGCAATCTCTACCTGTTAAAAAAAAAGAAAAAATCTCGCGCGCTAATCAAAGTCTTTTGTTACTTCTTACCTATAATACCATATATGTTAATGGCATTGTTTTCAAGATTGCATACGGTATCTTTGATATGGAATGGACTCTTGAGCTCACATTTTTGCTGAGGGAGGAAACCTGGAGAAGCGTTCTTGAGCGTTCTCTGAAGAATGTCGACCTACGTGACTTTATCCTAATAGGTGGACATACAGTCACGTAGTGACAACCTTCGTTAGAAGGTAGACTAAAAGCAAGGATGGCACAGTTGGTTAGTGCGCGGCGTTCTGTGCAAGAGGTCCCGAGTTCGATTCCCAGTGACCTCACATCCCTGTTTCAACTTCTCTTTTTTCCGTGTAGCTTTAAGTAGCTTTTAAATACCCGTAAAATGGAGCACTGATGGAGAGAGGGGAGTAAAATGAGCGCACCGTCGGCCTCGAGTTTATCAGTCATTGACTGTTACCGACGTTAAATAAGGTTACTTTACTTTACTTAACTATAAAACTTTAACAAATCTTTAAAATGGTTGGTAAATTAGCATCACAATACCAACACTAGTAAACACTACGCTTACCTATATTAACAATTTTCTTGATCAAATCTTGCAAAAAAAAGCAACTTATCTCAACACTTCATTTTACGCACATTTTACTATTGCTGTTTTTATTATATTGTAATACAAAATCTCCTTTTTACATTTTTCATCTTTTAAATTGGTCACATGCATTCAATGTTGTGAATTAGGCAAAATATCCTGACAAAGTTACTCTCAGTTTTGGGTTTCATTTCATTATAAAAATACACTCTCATCTATTTTCAGTATCAAATTTCATTTTTTTAAATCTTCAAGCGTGAATTTAGTGCTAATCCTTGTTTAACTGTTAACTTAACCTATAGAGTTAATCCTGGTTTAGTGCTAATCCTGGTTTAACTCGTAATAAAACCTATAGAGTTAATCCTGGGTTGGTGCTAATCCTGGTTTAACTCTTAATAAAACCTATAGAGTTGATCCTGGGTTGGTGCTAATCCTGGTTTAGCAAACGATAAAACCTATAGAGTTGATCCTGGGTTGGTGCTAATCCTGGTTTAACTCTTAATAAAACCTATAGAGTTGATCCTGGGTTGGTGCTAATCCTGGTTTAGCGAACGATAAAACCTATAGAGTTCATCCTGGGTTAGTTCTAATCCTGGTTTAGCTCTTAATAAAACCTATAGAGTTCATCCTGGGTTGGTGCTAATCCTGGTTTAACTCTTAATAAAACCTATAGAGTTAATCCTGTGCTAGTGGTAATCCTAGTTTAAGTATTGATAAAATATAAAGAGTTAGTGGTGGTTAAAGCAGTCGGCCCTAGTGTCCTAAAGTATATTATACGTATTCGTCTGGTCGTTCTTCTATTTCTAGCTTATGTTCGTTCATTTTCATTTTGTCTTTTGATTTCATTTGATTTAAAGTAGTCACTAGTCGAGCGTTGGTTGACTCCAACGATTTCATTATTTTTTCTTGACTTTCGATTATCGACTGCTTTGCCTGGAGTATTTCTTGCATTTCATCCCTCTCTTTGGCCACCTCGTTTTCCACACTCACCAATCTGTTCTGCAAATCTTTGACCTCAGTTTCTCGCTCTTCTTGCATTTTCTTAAGGTTTTCTTCAGTTGCTGCCAGGCGTTCCTTGAAAGATGCGACAAGGACATGGGTACTAGATTCCTGTAGAATGAGCTGTTCGTGGGTGGACGCGAGTGCGCGTTTTGTCTCGTCGAGTTCGCGTGTTAAATCTTTTATTTTGTCCTAGAAAAATATAAATGTCGATTGATATGAGTCAGTGATTTTAGTAAAATATGAAGTAAAATATGAAACATTTTAGTAAAATATGAATTAAAATTTTAAACATTTTAGTAAAAATGGAAACTAGCGAGTAAACTATAGTATAGGCTGCGTCGGTGTTTGATATAAATGATAGGTAATATAATGAAATTTGTAATGTTGACTTAACTTTACTGACGTTTCGAGCTTTAGCCCTTCGTCTTTTACTCCGACGGATGGGCTAAAGCTCGAAACGTCAGTAAAGTTAAGTCAACATTTTTTACGGTGTTACAAATTTCATTATATTACCTATTATACTAATAATTATTATATTTATTATATAATTTTTATTACATAACATTGCACTGTTGTGTGAAAGGAGCACGCGTGACTGTGTTACATGCGTTACAGCTCGTCTGGTGTTGTGGAATGCAATGCACTAGTGAAGAAATAGAAAACGAGGCAGCGTGCTCTGTTGAGTTATAGAGCACGCGGGAATTTTAAGAAGACGAGAGAAGCGTTAGGAGGAACACGACGCGTAGCGGAGTGCTTCTCAGCGCTTCTCAAGTCTTCTTAAAATCCCCAAGTGCTCTATAACTCGAAAGAGCACTGCTGCCGAGTTTTCTATTTCTTTTATAAAATATTCAGTAGTTAAAATCAAACAAATCGTCGCTCCGTGCACTGTTGAGTTATAGAGAACGCTTCTAAGCCAATCAGAGCGTGCGATTTAAATCAGATATTTTATAATTTAGTTCCGAGATCAGGGTAACCTCGGAATTCGAAAGCTAATGGTGTTCTACAATCTATAATTAACTAATCTATATAAAACCCTTTTTTACCCTTCCGACGAAGGGCTAAAGCTCGAAACGTTAGTAAAGTTAAGTCAACATTTTTTACGGTGTTACAAACTTCATTATATTACCTATCGTTTGTATCAAACACCGACGCAGCCTATACTAGTTCACTCGCTAGTTTCCATTTTTAATCTAGAGTTTCCCATTATATAGATTAGTAGTCAGACTGTTGATCACAGCGTTAATAACGTTGATAAATAAATATGAAAATAATTATGTTTTAATCAAATAATTTTTTAAGTATATATAAATACTATAATATGTACCGGAAAATGATTTTTCAAGTAAACAGATATTTTAATATTTTAGCACTGTCATATGAAAGAACCACCTGAAATAGGTATGCTTGGAAGGTTTTGATGCTCTGGCTAAAATACCAAAGAAGTTATGCTCAATGAAAAATGTAGAGATTTGTATATAATTTTCTGCTTAGGCCTTTGATGCCTCATATTGGTGTTTTTCTGATTTTTAAAACTCTTATAGCTTTTTGCAAATTAAATCGTTTTTTTCTCAAACTTTCACAAGTTATTGTTATGGTGAATGTCTATCATATGATAGCTTTTTCTTAAAACATCAATTTAAAAAATTATAAAAGTCGTCTATAATTTTTCTCTGCGGGACAGTAAGTGGTCCCGCGGTAATCCCGCTTATCTACAATATATTAGTCTGTGTAATGTTACCATGGTTACCTCAGCTGATTTAGCTCGATGTGATGGATTATCATCTCTAATGTCGTCTTCTGCCCTTGACCCTGTCGTGGAGCTATTTACATACAGAAATGTTATGATGTTAAGAAAAGTTTTAGGGAGGGGAGGGGAGGGGAGGGGAGGGGAGGGGAGGTAAGCTACTGTATCACTGAACCGAAAGCAATGTAAAGATAATGGAATTTACAGTGGAGGAGAAGGGAAACTACTGTATTATTATTAAGATGGGCGGCAAGAAAACATCCTTGGAATCCCAGGGGCTACTCAAGCCTACACGGCCCCACTTAGTAACTCCTGGGTTTTCGAGGAAGAAGAAAAGACCGAAAAGGAACAGTAAAAGAAAGTCACGGTTTAGGCCTATAGCCCTCACTTACTTGGAGTCACGTCGAGGTGTGTGACGATCAGGAGTAGATGGTAGTATATGTCTTTTTCTTCCTCTATCAGTACTTCCACTACCAAAACTAGAATCCCTCCAGCTTCCACTACTACCACTAGAACTACTACTAGTAGCCGATGGAGTACGAGTAATATTCTTTAAGGACGATTGGGGTTCGGATTGCACTCGGAGATGTTTCGGAGACGGCTGTGGTGTTCGTCGACGTGGTATCGGTGACGAGGTAGGCGAACCGTGATCCGAATCTCTCTCGGTGGGACCTCGGGTTATCGAGTCGATGATCGCTAACGGGGACGCTTTTCGTTGGGTCCTTGGTGAGCCAGGGCTCGCTTGTAAGGTACGTGATCGGTCCGTTATTACAGGTGGTGTTTTAGGCCTAGATAATTTGGGACTTGTTTGGAAGGTTCGAGATGGTGCATCTATCGCCAGTGACCATGGTCGTTGACGCGAAATCTTGCCAGAAGCGTCGCTCAAATGTCGTGAATGGTTGGGATTCGTTGGGCTACGTGCACTTTCGCCGCTTGAGAAGCTTTCATAGCTCTCTGCGTCACTGCCATTTCTACCAAGTTTCATATTTCTGAACTTCTTCTCCAATGCGGCCTTATTTTCGGTAAATCTTCGGGGCGTCGTCGCCTCATCGTCGTTCACAGCATTCAAGTACGAATGTCGACGAAGATGTGACGAGCTCACAGTCGACGATAAATCCTCTTTGTTTTCATTAAGGCCTAATATTGGCGACGAAAACCGACGACTCTCGAGGTCGTACGGAGATTTCACGATGATATCTTCAGGAGATACGATAAGATGCTTAGGAGTCGGAAGTATTCGATGTGATCGTCGTGTATTCATCCGCAATTCGGGGGTTTTTCGTTCTACAATCGGAGAATCATCTTGGCGTTCGATTGGCTTATGTGGTTGTACTGGTGTTAATGTTATACTATCTCCATTCTCTTCGTTGATTAGGTCTGACGACGATGCCCATTTCCTTGGTGGTATGGAGTCACTGTCATCAGCTTTGATACCTTCGAATTCTTTGTACGCTTCGTCCAGTGAGTCGAGGACTAACTTGAGCGATCCAAGATTTTCTTTGGAATCCTGCCAAATAAATATAAGAACCGATTGAAATTATAGCATTTCGGGCTTCCTGTGCCGTATCACGGTCATTCACACATACGTACGCCTCCATATATGAAAGACAATAGCTTCATTAACTGAATTTCAAATTTTACACAGTAAAAGTGATTTTGATTTATAGGCAAATCTTTAACTGGAATGCCACGTCCCATTTGTTATTCAGATTTGCGAGGGTTCGACTGATTTATAGGCAAATCTTTCACTGCAAGACCCCGTCCACCAGCCATTTTTTTTATTCTAAATTGCGAGGATTCAACTCCTTTCGGAGAATCTTTTTTCTGGGTATTTTCACTTGACACAAAGGCCCTATACTTATGCATTTTTAAAGAAAACTTGTCAGTGTGTCAACGTTAAAGTGTTACTGTTAACCGTTTAAATTGCTGATACACATCTTTACCAGGAATTCATAGAGACATTTTGGTTTAAACCGATAAATAATGGCAATAGTTACCCATGTTAGTTGAAACGTTTTTGAATGAACCCCTATGTTGAAAGCTGGATAGTTTTCGTTTCTCGTTGACAAAAAGACTAACCCACAATCTTGGACAAAAGTTATTCGCATCAAACTACAAATGAAAGGGGTGCCCTCATGCCCTCGCCTCCGTTTCCCATGGTCAATGTATGGTTGGGTTCGACAATATGCTTAGGCCGCCATGCAACATTGATTTAGGGGGAGGGAGGACGATTTTATAGACCAAAATACGTTTTTGTGCGGTTTTACTCAAAAATTACTTTTGTCGATGTTTTTTACCAAGATTGCAGCTCACACTAGTTGCACATCAAGACTATCCTACCTGATCTAGTTTGTTCATTTGTTCTTTCAGTGTTTGATAAAGTACACTCAGTTCTCTGCCATGGTCAATACCAGCATCAAATCGGTTCTCCCGTCCCTCTGGCTGCGTCTGCAAAGAGATAGAACCACATCGTCAAGTTGTCAATAATTATTCAAGGTTATTACGAAGGAACCTTAGCAGAAGGGATTGGAATGGATCAGGGCGAAGGGAAAAACTGCTGCAGGGGAGCAGCAGACTATTTGGCTATTTAATGGCTATTTGCTTACCGAAATCCTTTCCAAGAAATTCTTCATTTTCTCAAAATTGTTTACCACGAATTCGTTCATGAATCCCATGTACTCTTCTTTGCCTCCAAACCTAGTGACAATAGAACAATAAGCGATATGAACATAGTTAGTTCATACATAGTTAATAAAGGGGACGTATTACTATGACGCCATCTTGGATTTTGTGCATGCACGGTCATTTTCACGTGACATTCGAAAACTCGAATAATAACCTATCCCTTTGAAGTCTGCCGGGTTTCCTAACCAGTCCCTCTATTAACTATGGTTCATATTATGATAAACACTTAGCTGTTACCTATGTTACCTGTGTCCCTTTCACGCTAGAGGACGGATAAATCGTCTCGACGGAAAAATTATCCGTCAATAGACCTCTTTACCTCCGTATGCAAATTGCCCATTTCAGACCACGTGTCATTCCCTTGAGAATTGTTCTTTTATGATGAACGTGTTATATCATGTACATGTGAAAGAAACAATTCCCAAGGGTAGCATCACGTGATCTGAAATGGGACAACAAACAAGGAAGGTAAAGAGGTATATTTGTTCGTCTTTAATGTCAATTCAAAACAAACCTGGAACAATTCAACATGTTTTAGGCATCGAGCATTCATATCCATATACGGACAGCCAAGCAAATGTTTTTGAATACAAGGGGTCTGGAACTATCTACATGTATTGATGCACTAGATACCAAGCAATTCGCCATGTTCTAAACGAGCCGGGGACTGTGTTCGAGTTGCAAAGCATGTATGGATTGTTTGAAGAGACAGAGTGGGGCAAATTGCTCCAGATTACAAACAAGCCATGCATGGTTTACGATTGAAACTCGAACACAGTCTCCGGCTCGTATAGAGCATGGGGAATAGTCGCTTGTTTATGACACCCAAAAATCATCCTTGAACCACTCTTCATTTTGTTTTTGCTGAGCCACAGCCATTAAATAACGTAGTTTTTTAAAAGATATATGAAATTCTACTGAATATCTTTGATGGTTTTTACCTTGTAAAATTTGCCAAATTTTGGATAACTTTGGCGATAAGAGTCAGCGTCCTAGATGTTTTTTCGTTTGGATATTCTGTTGATAATGATAATTTGATCCATGAAATCATTGAAATGGAGCACAAACCATTAAACAAAATCAAAATTGTTATTACCTAATAGTTTCTATTTAGTGACTATCTATTTACAGGGGCGGATCTAAGGGGTGTCCGGAGTGGCACCGGACACTGGCCCCTAGCGCCGCAATTAAATACAAAAGGAACTCATTACACTTTTACCCGTCTGTGATAGAGACTAATAGTAACTAAAAAAGAACTATTACACAGTAGCAATTTTATTTTATTTCATGAGTATAGTGTTTGCGCTCTAGTTTGAGAACAGGAAAATTAATAGGGATATATTTGAATTAATATAGTAGATAAATTATAGTGAATTAAATTATAGTGGATAAAGGACGCAAACCAACAAACCTTGAACGAGGTGGAATAAACTTGGCGATAAGATTGCAGGACACAAAAACCGTAGAAAGATCGATGAGCTGAGAAGACAGAACACATAAGTAAGATTAGTTTATTTAAATTGTTTACTTAGTTGACTGGATCGATTAAGGTATTTTTTGAAGGTGATTTGGTGGTGGAAACGGTTCCGTACGTAGAAATGGTTGTAGTAGGCGTAGGGAATTGCTTTATATATAAGGTAGTTTACGATCTTTGAGTATAGCCTACGCGCAATTCTTGCGTTACGTAAGGGACCACTTGTGTAGATTATAACGTCAATATTTGTGTTGGTAACGTTCTCTCACTTGCGTACCTTATAACGTCAATATTTGTGATGGTAACGTTCTCTCACTTGCGTACCTTATAACTTCAATATTTGTGATGGTAACGTTCTCTCACTTGCGTACCTTATAACGTCAATATTTGTGATGGTAACGTTCTCTCACTTGCGTACCTTATAACTTCAATATTTGTGATGGTTACGTTCTATCACTTGCGTACCTTATAACGTCAATATTTGTGATGGTAACGTTCTCTCACTTGCGTACCTTATAACGTCAATATTTGTGATGGTAACGTTCTCTCACTTGCGTACCTTATAACGTCAATATTTGTGATGGTAACGTTCTCTCACTTGCGTACCTTATAACGTCAATATTTGTGATGGTAACGTTCTCTCACATGCGTACCTTATAACGTCAATATTTGTGATGGTAACGTTCTCTCACATGCGTACCTTATAACGTCAATATTTGTGATGGTAACGTTCTCTCACTTGCGTACCTTATAACGTCAATATTTGTGATGGTAACGTTCTCTCACTTGCGTACCTTATAACGTCAATATTTGTGATGGTAACGTTCTCTCACTTGCGTACCTTATAACGTCAATATTTGTGATGGTAACGTTCTCTCACTTGCGTACCTTATAACGTCAATATTTGTGATGGTAACGTTCTCTCACTTGCGTACCTTATAACGTCAATATTTGTGATGGTAACGTTCTCTTGCTAAAAATCTTACTAGTCCTTACCTTATCAAATTGTTGCTCAAGTCCTTGTTTCGATTTGCGCAGCGTTCTTGGAACTTGTGAAACGTTTCTTGAAGATCTCTTTGAATGTAAAAACATATAATAACTGAACGGTTAACACAAATGCGAGCAACTAATAGAAGGACCATATATTGCAAATTCATAATTGAGCATAACTTATACATCTTTATATGCACTGTAAAAAGTTATAAGATGTTTTCAGTACCTTGGAAAATAATTTGAAGAGTTGACGATATTTAACCAGGCTTTCTCGCAGAATGACTTCACGTTTTCTCGTTTACTTTCCAAGTTTCCAGTCGTTGACTTTGACGAGTCCACCTAACAACGTAAGGTCACATGACATTAAATCAAATGTCGATACAGGTCTAGACTACGAGAAGTCCCTTTTTCCCCTCCAGAATCAGTGATTAAAAAAACGAGTGTTGCGGGATTCCTGTGGAGCGCGCCGGAAATAGCAACACTCGGGTTTTTTTTAATCACTGATTCTGGTCTTGCAGCAAAACGCAGTTTTACTGACCTCACAGTCTTCATTGGTGTTGTACACAGATATGATGAAGTTCCCCAAGGTCTCTTGTAAATACTTAAAAACAAGGCAAAGTTGTTAAGATATCGCACACAAAAAAATAGATGTCAGCGGTAATTCACATAAGTGCATGAGCTCGGCTTGCCCTCGAAAAACTCAAAATAGCTCTCATATGAATTGAACGCGTTTTGGGATCCAACTCTTGTCCGTCAGTAATAGCGAGCGCTACTTTCAATATACATTTTGTCAATGGAGAAATTTTAGTGGTCGTTCTTTTATTCCTAATATTGAGATGCACTCACTCAACATGCTAAAGAGGTGCTTGCAGAGACAAAGATGACTTATCAGAGCAATGCATAGTCTCTCCGATAGAGCACTTCATACGCCGAATCGAAATATGACGTCCAGTTCTAATAACTATTGTAATCTTGACTGGCCAGCCTCTCATACATACAAAATAGTTAATGTCTTTCGACGTACGTGAACACAAGGCTAGCCAGTCAAGAAAAATGATTATTAAAATTGGATGCCATATTTTGATTCGATCTATGGTGCCCGGCTATAAGCTATGAGACATTAATAAAGTGTATTATTATTAATTATCAATGCATCACAAATCTTACCGATTCTCCCACCATCTTCATGTAGGTATCCATTGCTTTAGTAGCGAACGAGTTGCCACGAAATATCAGATTATCATCCGCTGGAAACAATAAAGAAAAGTGAATAAGAACAAAATAACACGGGATGAAAGAAAGGAATGTGAAAAGATATAAAGAAATGAAAAAAAAAGGTGGTTGAAACAGAGAAACAAAATTTTTCTATTGGACACCGAATCGAAATAGGGCGTCCGATTTGAATAACTTTTGTAACAGTTCTTGACTGGCTAGCCTCAGTCTCATGCGTGTAAAAACTCTATTGTGTTCCAGCATGAGCACGAGGCTGGCCATTCAAGAACACAAGCAGGTCGCATATTTCTATTAAAGTAAATGATAGTATTTTACGTCGGAATTCCCTTCAGCCAAAGCTGATCTTCCAGATAGCCGACGGTGCGCTCATTTTACTTCCCTCTCTCCATCAGTGCTCCGTTTTACGGGTATTTTAAGCTACTTAAAGTTAAACGGAAAGGAGAGAAGTTGAAACAAGGATGCGAGGTCACTGGGAATCGAACTCGGGACCTCTCGCACAGAACACCGCGCACTAACAAACTGTGCCATCCTTGCTTCTTAAATTCGGTCTATAGAAGGAATATCAAGTGGAAGCAAAAATGAACATGTGAGCCGTGTTGTGTGCAAAATATTAAACGTAGAGGTAGTGAGTGTGAGTGAGTCTCCCCGATTAGTAGGGCGCACTGCGTCCAGCTAGAAGATTGAGACGTTAAAAAAGTTATTATTGTTATTATTATTATTATTATTATTATTATTATTATTATTATTATTATTATTATTATTATTATTATTATTATTATTATTATTATTATTATTATTATTATTACTATTATTATTATTATTATTATTGTTTATTTAAACTTCAGACTATGTTTTTACATTCTGTAAACAAATATTGCGGGCATAGATTGCCTAAGCAAATATCTGTGTGTCTAAACTTATAAAGATGTACATGATCATATCTAATAATTGTATAAACGTTTAACAATCTCACAGTTCTGTGAGATAACCCATTTCTGGCACTTTCTTATAATAGTTAGTCCTTCTGTTATTCCTATGCTAGAGAGTTTGTTTATCAAATTTTCGTGATATCCAGATAAAAAGTCAAACACAATGTTGACCTGTGTGATTTTATAGCCAGGATACAGTCTTTTGAGACTTGATCTTAGGTCGGTATATTTAGCTTTCATTTCATCTCTTTGTTTTATTGTTCCTACATTGCAGATAGTTATTATTATTATTATTATTATTATTATTGTTGTTGTTGTTGTTGTTGTTGTTGTTGTTGTTGTTGTTGTTGTTGTTGTTGTTGTTGTTGTTATTATTATTATTATTATTATTATTAAGGATAATTTCCTACCAAGTTTGTTGACTTCATTCATCACTATATCGACCAAGAACTCTCTCGCTTTACCGACTGGTTCCAATACTCGTAGAATAACACCGGCTATCTCATCCTATTAGTGAAAAAGAAGGTCACAAATCTGTCCCTACCCCTCACGGGATACAACTACAGTATGACAGTGAAGAATAACGGTAAAATAACATATCCCCTACCCTCCACGGGAAACTACTACAGTAAGACAGTGAAGAATAACGGTAAAATAACATATCCCCTACCCTCCACGGGAAACTACTACAGTAAGACAGTGAAGAAAAACGGTAAAATAACATATCCCCTACCCTCCACGGGAAACAACTAGAGTAAGACAGTGAATTAGAGCGATACAAAACTATGCCTCCAGTCCCCTCCACGGGTAACTACTACTACTACTACAGTAAGAGAACTTTACTTTACCTTTACTTTCGAGCTGACAGAAGACTCCAGTGTCTCACACAGCAACATATAATTGTCCCTTATATACTAAGAAAAAAGAAAAGAAACGGTAAACACATAGCCTGCGTAGCCAGGCTTTCCTTGTTAGGGGTGGGAAGACTGGGCAGGTTCCTTTCTTTCCCTCTCCTCTCCATTAATTCTTCTTCGAGCTTAGAATCAATTACACCCAAGTTGATCATTCTAATACTCGTCTCTGATTAAAGCCTGCGTGGGTGACTTGGCACTTTAGTGATCTAATAGCAGGCAAGGCTAACTGAGAGACCACTAAAGCTACTCCAGATAAGGAAAATAATGTTGATGTACAAGACAGAAACATTTAATATACATATCATTACTTACTAATAGAATTTCATGGTAGGCTTTTATTGGTAGAATACAGACTCTCTGAAAACACAATACAAATGTGTAGTTAGCAAAATGGTCATCTTATTGAATCGTATCTATCAATTGTAGATTGGCTTAAAGTGGAACCTTAGCTTATAGACTTTTCCCAAATTGACTTCAAAGATCACGAAACATTAGATAGAGGCTTGAGTGGATAATATTTATAGGGAATGTATAGATTCATCCAGTCGAGCTACAATCTTTGACACATAAAAGTGTTGACACGAATGTTATAAAGTAATTTTAGCACTGCTGAATTCTACTTCTCCCCCCTCCCCCTTCGCTATGTGGAGAAAGGAGTCATTGTTTGGTGCTGATGTGGTTAACCTGTCAATGCTCTATCATTTCACACCAACATTGATGTGGGGGAGAGGGGGAGGGGAAATTTTTGTATATCTAAAATATATTAAGTAGTCACTATGAGATAAAATACTAAAATCGTGCCAACTACTTTCGACAAAAACATTTTTTAAGGTGTTATAAATATCATTCTATTACCTATCGTTTATATCAAAAACCAACGCAGCAAGTTTACTCGCTAGTTATCATTTACTTTTGACAAAGATTGTACACTCGACTCAGTTGAATCTGTTGTTTTTTTCTCTTAATCGGTCAATGTTGTATGACTATTTGTAAAACTAATATGTTGAAAAGTTTGCGTGTGAAAGTTTTCTTAAGAAATTATCGCTTTGCATGACATTTCCGCTATCGAACACCTCATGCACTCCTTATTTAGTAAATATCCATTCAATTCGTGACTACGTTAATCCTTGCGTGACGTTACTAAGCAGTTGTGTGACGTCAATAGAAACGTTTTACGTGACGAGGCTTTGAAATGGTTGCATTGGGAATATACCTGGTATTTTAGTTTTAGTCGAATACTAGGCGTCTCGCCATTGGCTGTCTTGCTGTTTGTCAAGGTAACAGGAAACCATCTCTCAGTTTCTTGATTATTGTCGAGGTCCTCGACCATGACTTGGACATTGCCTAATAGGAATATTAAACGCATGAATGACATGGCATTATGGGATTTATTATTAATAGCATCATTGGAGCGAGAATACTTAAACCATGTAATATAAACAAATTAGTTACTAACTATTAATTAATGATATATCTTTTATTGTAATTATCATTTCTTTATTATTGTAATTTTCTCTCAGCGCCTAGAGCAGTCCTGGATAGGCGCTATACAAATTTACATTTACACTATACAAATTATTAGTAGTAGAGGTAGTACTAACATTACAAACGTGCAATATACATAGTACTAAACCATCATCATCATCCTTTTAATCACCATCATCACCACCATCGCCATCATCAGTTTCATCACCATCACCATCCTTTTAATCATCATCATCATCATCTAACCATCTTAATCATCATCACCAATATAGGTCATGCCAATAAAGCACATTCTAACCTAACCATCGCCATCATCAGTTTCATCACCATTACCACCCTTTTCATCATCATCATCATCATCTAACCATCTTCATCATCATCACCAATATAGGTCATGCCAATAAAGCACATTCTAACCTAACCATCGCCATTATCAGTTTCATCACCATCACCATCCTTTTCATCATCACCATCATCATCTAACCATCTTCATCATCACCACCACTGATCATCGTCATCATCTCATTATCACCACTGATCTTCCTCATCATCGCCATCGCCATCAACAGTTTCATCACCATCACCATCACCATCACCATCACCATCACCATCACCATCACCCCTACATCACCATCACCATCACCATCACCATCACCATCACCATCACCATCACCATCACCCCTACATCACCATCACCATCACCATCACCATCACCATCACCATCACCATCACCATCACCATCACCATCACCATCACCATCACCATCACCATCACTTTTATCATCATCATTATCATGCATTACGCTAAAGTAATGGATGGCATTGTAACAACCTACCAATAATCTTTCGTTTGCCTTTCTTGTTTTTCGATTCGCTGTCTTTGTAAATATTTACAGTGAGTTTGGAGAAGTCTGGCAAATCACTAAAATATAAAACCATCCCATTAATATTAATGAAACAGTATTAGAAACGGAGTAGAAAAAAAATATCAAAATGAACATATTTTGTAGTTAAGAGATGATTTTTGCCTGCATGTACATGGCTTAGTTGAACAGAAAAAGTAGGACTGAGTGGATTAATTTTTCTGTTATTAAACGTCATTATTCTTTCTATTTGAAGAACTAGAGTACAAACATTAAAAGCGTGAAACATAATTAGTACTAAATAGTGATATTTTATGCTAATTCTATTGGTTTCTATTGTATAATTAGCACTATTTAGTACTAATTAGTACTACTTGTTTCACGGATATAATGTTTGTGTATTCTATTATTTTCATGAATTTGCCAGTACTGACTTACTCAAATACAAAGCTTTCTCCCCAGAAAAGACTTTCGGTTTTAGTTTTAGCAGTTGTCCTGGAGTACAAGTTCTTGTCGAGAAGGACTTCACAGTAGTACCTGACAAAACAATACGAAATCTTAAACCATCATGATCACGATTGCGCAAAGAAAATTGATTCGAGACCTCTTCTCTTTTCTTGTCCCCTTTTCCCTTCTCACCCCCATGTCGCTTCTTCTTGTCCCGTATTCCTGTATGATCTTCAGTATATGCATAAACATATATTTACGACCACTTCAGCTCAGTCACGTAACGAAACTAATGAGGAGCATTTTTTAATTTTTCAATGATAATTCGGGGTAAACCCACTCTTTTTTTCCCACTACTGCTGCCGGTGAATTGGTAAGGGGCATGAGTGCTATATACTCCTGGACGGAACACTATTATATACTGTATGTTTAGACATATATATAATATTTTCACAGCAAATCCACATGCATAGTGGTGCTGGCACTCACACTCACTACCTCTACATTAAGTATCTTTCATACATCACCCCGGAATGCTCAGAGAAAAAACTCTCCTGGCATGATAGAGAACAACACATCAAACAAACTCAATTCACATATGATCCGGTGCGGGAGCTGGAACCCGAACCCGGATCACAGCCAACAGACCAGCAAACCAGGTATATCTATTAATAATTTTCAGCATGTAAGATTTCCTTTCGGCAAAGTAAGCTCATTAAACTGTAAGCTCAACATCCCGACAAAAGACAATCTTTACTGATATAATAATTGCAATACAATTAGAACTATTGTGTTACCTTTTCTTAGGTTTGATAGCGAGTCCTTTAGCATCCAGAATCCACAGCGTCATGCCAACATCTGTACGGTACTGCTTGTCTCGAGTCGGTTGGATCGACTTTTTGATACTATCAAAGAAACACGCTGTAATTAGTACAGTCGGTTCAAACAAATTGTCACGAAAAAAACGAGTTAACATGCGCCAAATGACCATAAAGACATATGGGTATGCTTTCGAGTGGATTCAAACACATTGCAGGGACGGATCCAGAAATTTGTCAGGGGTCGTCCCAATTGCAAATGAAGGGCGCTTGAGGTGTTAGGGGGTGTTCAGTCCCTAAATGTCATAAAAATGTCCGGTGCCACTAGGGCCAACCCAATCAATCATTGTCAAAAGTAGTTGGCACGATTTTAGTATTTCATCTCATAGTCACTACTTCATTTATTTTGAATATAAAAAATCCCCCCCCCCCCCTTCCCCCTCCCCCCACATCAATGTTGGTGTGAAATGATAGCGCATTGACAGGTCAGCCACACAAGCACCAAACAATGACTCCCTCCTCAACATTGTGAAGTGAGGGTTGAGGGAGTAGTAGAATTTCAGCAATGCTAAAATGTCTCTTTTGTCAATGATTGTAGGCAGAGATGGTACGTTGGCCATCAGTTGATAGATAGATATTTTATTAAATTATGTACATTGTAGCCATTGGCTAAATTACGTACAATATGTAAATGAAATACTATAAGTTAAGATATAAAAATTATTTACAATATAAATACAATACAATATTGTGTTAATTGAATAATTATAATTAAAACTATGAACTAAAACTATGATAGTTTAAAATACCTGTTGATCCATTTGTTCAGTTCGTCAGCAGTACGGCACGAAAAATACTTCACTTCATTAGGTGACATCACTTGAAAACAGAACTGCTTGTTAAGGATGCTGGGATGGATTGAGCGCACGCTGACCTTGCCTGACACCGAAAGGTCCATGGAATCCTGGGAAATAAACAATATGATGATATAGTAATCAAAAATAATTAATACCAAAAGGGAAATCTAATTTCTTTTATTATTTATTCGTGTATTTATAATTGTTAGTATTTTTCTTTATTATTTTGTATTTTTAAGGTATTTTTTAGTGATTAAATATATAAATGAATAATTAAAAAAACGTGAAAAAGATAGGAAAAATAAGAGGAAGAACGGAAGGAGGATGGATAGGAGGAAGAAGTAGAGGCAAAATGAATGAGAGAAAGGATGACAGAACAAAAGAAAGACAACTGTGTGAGAAATGAGAATAGAAACAAACGAAGAAAAGAGAGAAGAAGAAGGGAGAAAAGAAAGTAAGAGAAAGAGCTACTAGCTATTCACATATATAATTTAAAGAAAAGATCATATCAAAGAAAATGATAGAAGTAAGAAACAAAGCGAAGAAAAGAAAAGGTTCATTGAAAAATAGAAAAAAAGAAATAGGACATTTTTTTGCGTACGAGTCTTTACAATTTCACTTACTGAAGAAGTGAATGGTCTTTCTACTAGGTAATGAATTATTTAAAGGTTGCTTTACCTAAATATCCTATTGAAGAAATAGAAAACGCACGCGTGTATTGTGTGCAGTTATAAAACGCATGGGGATTAGCAAAACACAAGAAAAGTGTTAAGAAAAGCACGACTCAAAGCGTAAAAAATTATCGGCGTTTTAGCAATGATATTTTATATCTTTTAGAACTTATCAAACTAAGCCTAAACTCTATCATGTCAACTTTACATAGTGAGTCACAATTAAGCTTCTGCTTAAGGGTTTGCCGACGTGAAATATGGTTCTTTACTTTACTTTACTTAACTTTACTTTAGAAACTAACGAAAAGTTTATGTTTATACGTGTCCCAACATATTTGTAATGAATCGTCTTTTCAAACCTGTTTCTGATGAACTCTCACGCTGTTTGGCCTTTGTCTAAACCCAGGTAGACCTAACCTTACATGGAACTATAGAAATGCCGTCTTTCTTGCGCAAGTTGGTCAAATAACCACGTCAAACATCCGCCAGTTATCCACCTCGAACTGTTATGTTATTGTTAGGGTGTCACGCAATGGTCACGCATGGTCACACAAGGCATGATCTATTGTACACAGTAAACACTAATAGCAACAAGGCCGATCAATATCGGTAATTATTTTATTTAGGATGAAGGCTTGGAGAATTGATTAGATGCTAATGACATTTTTGTAAACAATAGATATTTTTGACGAAACTATATTAAAATATTTTTATTTTCCTTTCGGAATGGCGATTTATACAAACACATGAATCTAATGAAGAAAGATCTATATTTTGGTATTTTTAATGAGGTATATATATATATAGCAAATATTAATTGAAATATCTTTTGATATTTTTCAAATAAATACCAAAAATATCAAGACAGCTTTCTATTTTTATACATTAATGTAATGAAGAAAGACCTATATTTCGGTATTTTTAATAAGGTATATATATATAGCAAACATTTAAAATCTCTTTTGATATTGTTCAATCAAATACCAAAAATATTAAGACAGCTTTCTAGTTTTATATATTAATCTAATATAGATATACCATTATTTCGGAATTTTTAATGGGGTTTATATATATATAGCAAACATTTAAAATATCTTTTGATATTGTTCAATAAAAAACAAACAATATTAAGACAGTTTTCTGTTTTTTTCTACATTTAATCTAATGTAGATAGACATATATTTTAGAATTTTTAATGAGGCACATATCTTTGAAATATCTTTTGATATTGTTCAAATAAATACAAAAAAAAAAAGATTAAAGTCAGTTTTCTATTTTCATCCATGTCTAGACAAACGTTAAGTTCAGTAGAGTTTTTAAGATTTATTTCTCGTCAAAATTAGACACTGATGTCATTATAATAAACAAAAATAAGTCTCTTTTAAACCGGTTGTTGGACAAGGCCAAATGTCACTAAATAACAAAAACAAAAAAAGACCTTTTAACATGTTTTTTCATAGGTTTTAGGTTGAAATTATGCCAAACATAGCGGTATTCGTTTAAATTTGTTGCGGTTTTTATGGATAATTGTCGACTTCCTTCAAAATGACAACAGCTTACCCCAGGATACCATTAAAATGTATAGACTTTCACTTTATTCAACATTGAAATCGCTTTCTAAAACTCAAATTGATTTCTAGCGTTCAAATGGTTTTCTAGCAATCAAATGGGTTTCTAGCATTATAATGGCTTTAGTTTAGCATACAAATGGTTTTCTAGCGTTCAAATGTTTTTTTAGCAATCAAATGGTTTTCTAGCATTCAAAAGGTTTTCTAGCATTCAAATGGTTTTCTAGCATTCAAATAGTTTTCTAGCAATCAGATGATTTTCTAGCAATCAAATTGTTTTCTAGCATTCAAATGGTTTTCTAGCATTCAAATGGCTTTTCAACAATCGATTGGTTTTCTGACCGATTGAAATAGCTTCACATACATAATTGTTTCAAAGAAATGAATTCTTCGGATCATGGTGGACAATGGTGTTATTAAAAGTGTTACAATTTCGTAGTGAACGTTTCCAAAATGACTTCAAAACAATAGAATGATGAATCGCCTGACTCGAAGTGTAAAAGCAAAGCAAACAAACTTTGGTATCGATAGCTATTTCTGTAGCTACGTATTGTATCCTCGCGTGCCTCGCAACAAGTTCGAATCAGTCTATTTCATCAGCCGATCAAATGTTCGATCGTCCAAAATAACTTGATTAATTTCAACAAAGTAAAAATATACCAATCGTTCGAAAATATGTCGGAGATTGGTTTATCGATTTAAAAGTTTGAGTCAGGAGATTTAGGACTGTATTGGAATGTTGTTTAACTCACCGAGGTTCGAGACAGTTCGTAAAGACTTGATCTCCGTGTTAATCCCTTTCGACGGTTTGTAAAGAACCGTGCACCAATGCGTGTAAAATTCATCTCTCTTGGCTATGAAAATGCTCTTATGGCTGGAACAACCGATCGATCACTTATTCGATCACATGATTGAAACACTGTTCGATTCGAACTCTTCGAGTCCTTTAGATTTCTTTAGCTCGCCGTAGGTGTGATTCTACGATGAATAGTCAATGCGATGCAAACATATAATTAATGACTGTTGTTCTTGCTTAATGGAGCTTGAAGCTAAGTTTCATGGAGAGACAATCGCTGGATGTGTTTGATTGTGCTGATGTTTTTATATTCTGTGTAAGGTGAACTGCCGTTACGTCACACAATCACTGATAAGGACGTGCCACAAGAGTGGTAATCAGAGATGCCCTAAGGTTGATCCTATTATTTTCCTTTGTGTTTGAAAATCAGAAATCAGAACATTTTCCCATCATTGAATTTTTTTATCACAACTCTTATCACCATGAAGCATATTGGAAGGATGGTGGGTTAACGAAAAGTCAATCATTTTTATGTCCTTGCTTAAAAATACGAAACAAAAATACATTTTAAAACAAAAACACAATGTTTCGTTCTCTTTCATGTCTTTATACAAATGAAAATCAAAAAATAAAGGAGACGATTCATAAAGAGATATAATTTTTTTCAGGTATAAAAATTCGAAATCGAAAATAAAAGTATCTATTTTATCTAAACATTTTTTATCTGATTTTTTATACGAATAGAAAAGGTCAGATATCTTAAAATATGGGTAGACAAGGTCGGTAAAAGGTAGTGTGAATACCATGTGATGATAAGTCTGTTATATTCCTTTGTGAATAAGTTAAAATCAGAAAATGTTGGCATCAATGAATTCTTTATCAGAGCTAGTTCTTTTGTTATCAGTTGACAAGATCAGATAGTCCCTCGAATGGTATTTTTTAAGTAGATACGATTTGGGAATCAGGCCTAAGATTTATCGAAAAGTCATTAGCGTCTTAAAACGATTCTACCGCATTAACTAAGTACGGTCGATAAAAGATATATGATAAATCCTAAAAGTATGACCCTACTGCACACGAAAAAAAAATCCAGACAGATAAACAGACAAAAACAAACAACCATAAACATATGCAAACAAACAAACAGGCAAACATTGAAACAAACAGACAGACATATTCATGCACACAAACAAACAAAGTAGACGCACAGACAGACAAACAAACAAACAAACAAACATGCAAACAAACAAAAAAACGAACGAACGAACGAACAAACAAATAAACAAACAAACAAATAGACGCACAGACAAACAAACAAACAAACAAACAAACAAACAAACAAACAAACAAACAAACAAACAAACAAACAAAATTGCAAACAAACAAAAAAACGAACGAACAAACAAATAGACGCATACACAAACAAACAAGCAAACAAACAAAAAAACAAATAAACGAACAAACGAACGAACAAACAAACAAACAAACAAACAAACAAACAAAAAAACAAATAAACAAATAAACGAACAAACGAACGAGCAAACAAACAAACAAACAAACAAACAAACAAAAACAAAAACAAACAAACAAACAAACAAACAAACAAAAAAACAAATAAACGAACAAACAAACGAGCAAACAAACAAACAAACAAACAAACAAAAAAACAAATAAACGAACGAACGAACAAACAAACAAACAAACAAACAAACAAACAAACAAACAAACATATAAACATATAAACGAATAAACAAACAAACAAACAAACAAACACACACACAAACAAACAAACAAACAAACAAACAAACAAACAAACAAACAAACAAACAAACAAACAAACAAACAAACAAACAAACAAACAAATAAACGAACGAACGAACAAACAAACAAACAAATAAACAAACAAACAAACGAACAAACAAACAAACAAACAAACGAACAAACAAACAAACAAACAAACAAACAAACGAATGAACAAACAAACAAACAAACGAACAAACAAACAAACAAACAAACAAACAAACAAACAAACAGACAGACAGACAGATTCTATCGTGATTATTACACATACTTTCCTATTCCCCTTCGAGGTAGAACACCAACAGTGATAAGTAACTTAATTAAGCCAAAAGAAACTATGGAAAATAACCGGTAATGCCCTGCCTACTTGGCCCACCTCGTGCCACCCAGTCTTAAAATAAGGTTTTCTCCACCTTGTTAGCAGACAAAGACCAAAAATAGAAATTCTTTAGACGATAATTAGAGCAATGCCGGAAGAAACCAAAAGTAGAAATTCTTTAGACGATAATTAGAGCAATGCCGGAAGAAACCAACACTAGACGGAACTATAGTTATCACCAACCAGACATATGACGTCATGATTGACGTCATTGTCTCCCTTGGTGATAGATATTTGCTATTGATTAGTTGGATTTACAAGGGAGTGGTTATTTTGGGTGCATTCCTTAGTGGACCCCCATAGTAACGATGGAAACCGGACTATAGCTATGCAAGATGTCAATCAATAAGCCATTGTCATCAAAAAGGAACTGTAACTTCAATTCAATTCAATTATACTCACACACATAACTTATTTAACCTATTTACAAGTACATCAAATATGTTTGAAGAACGTATATATATTCTCTGTTTATTATATCTATATATAATTTCTAAGTATTTTTGTTCCTAGAATTCCGTCATCCTTGTAAATAAGTTTCAGATATTCAATCATTTGTCCTAGCACATTTTTAGCTATATAGTTATTTGCTAGGGCCAGTACCTACTGTACTTGTAATTTTCTAATTGTAAATTCTTATCTCTTGCAAATTCTAAATGCAATAAAAACGTTGTTGTTGTTGTTGTTGTTGTTGTTGTTGTTGTTGTTGTTGGGTCCATATACAGTTAAAGAAAACAATGTGTGCAGTATACAGTGCATGGCTAAAGGAGCTTAAAGTGTTCGAGTTAACCATTACCAATGTAATATGGGGTACTAGGTCTTATTTAGTAATTTTATTCAATTTTCAGCATACCGTGAGAACGTAACGATGCACGAGTTAAAAAAATAATCAAAATTCCAGGATTGAAATAACGGCGCCAGGTCAACGTGTCATGCATGTTACGCTAAACTGTTCACAGCGACGTAGTTAACTAGTCGTTGCTTTAATTGCCCGGGGGAGGGGGGCACTCGATAGGGGTGCTCGACGGATCTTTTAGGGTCGAAAGTAAGACCCTCGCGTATCTTTTAGGGTCTTGAAATAGCACCGTACCTTTTAGGGTCAGTTTCCGAACTAAGATTATACATGTTAAATGTGGTCGTACCTTTTATGGTCTGAAATCAGTATCTGCATGAGTTAATTTATGCGTACTTTTAGGGGCCTTTTCAAAACCGTCCGTCGAGCACCCCTATCCATTTTCTAAGGGAGTCCCCCCCCCCCCCCCCCCCCCCACGGGCTGATTTGCTTCTCCTCTGCTTGTTTAAAGTTTGTTCCGTTTAGCCAAATCCTTGAAGTACGGTACGGTCAGACGTTTCCAGATTTCGTCCACTGTAGTTCAATTTTACAAAATATGAATAGCGATTCGGTATTATAAACTACATCGTGTCTGCGGAGCTCCGTGGGGGGAGGGGGATTGAATTGGTATCTAATGGGATGTGCCGTCAGAGGTCTAACCTCTGCTCTAGGGAGAGAGGAGGGTGAGGGAAAGAATGGAATCCTCCCCAATCCTCTCTCCTATTAACTCCCTCCCCCTCCACTGCGTAGCTGGCTCTAGGGGGAGGGGGAAGAAAAGGAGAGGGGGGAGGAAAAGAAGGGAATCCTCCCCAATCCTTGCTCTCCTCCTCCTTCTAGGCCTCACCTGCCTCTCCCCCTAGAGCGCAGGATAGAGGTCTAAAATCTAACTCTATTTAACTGTTTTTACACATTTACTTACCACTGTCGATGACCTTCTGTCCTGCAAAGACTCTTGGGATCGTGAGATAACAAGGTGCTCGGCATTAATCGCTCTAAAAACAGAAAGATATTCAACATTTAACATTGGAACTGGGGCCAGTTGCATGCACGAAGTCTGATTACGCAATAAAGCGAAGGGAGAGGGCCCTGGGAACAAGGTTACTGAATACGTTATCCACAGGATAAGTGCTATCCAGTCTTTAGAATTTGCAATTGTATGTTTTTTGTCCATTGGATAAGGATTTATCTGGTGGATAATGCTATTCAGGCTCCGTAAAACCGGCTCCTGGCGAACACATAAACGTAGGTACTTCAGAATCCCTAAACTCCCTTATGAAACAGTAGTTCTACAAGCATAAAATCTTTTTTTTAATAAAATAACTAAGCTCTATTAGAATTCGCATATTCTGAGTTAGTTGAGGTGCGGACTTTATCAGAACAAACAGCGCGAACAATTTGTATTTGATAAAAGAAATAGAAAACATGCTTTATGTGCTGTATGCAGTTATACAACACTTGGGGACTCAGTGACAGAACACAAGAAGTGTTGCATGAGAAACACATCGCTTTAGTCGTGCTCATCTTAGGCCCCTCTATACCGGCACTTCTCCGGATATTTTTGAATCCGTTTCTAATAGACCTCTTTACCTTCCTTGTTTGTTGTCCCATTTCAGATCACGTGATGCTATCCTTGCGAGTTGATTCTTTCACATGTAAATGATATAACACGTTCATCATAAAAGAACAATTCTCAAGGGAATGTCACGTGGTCTAAAATGGGACAACAAACAAGGAAGGTAAAGAGGTCTACTTGAATACGGATTCAAAAATATCCGGAGAAGTGCAGGAAGATGGGCCTAAGATACGGAAGTAAAGAGTCTATTCGATGCGGATTTGAAAAACTTTGCGTCCACACGTAGCGTATTCATCCATACCAATCCGCCGGATCGATTCTCAAAGGTTTCGTCAATTTGATAGAGCGTGCGTGAACATTTCTGTCCTTCATGATAAAAGAAGACACACCACGGCTTCGACCGTCCACACGATGACGTATTCGCATCATATTCAAAATGTTCAACTCTGGAAAACCTGCGTTGCAATTTGAATTGTCTTAATATAAGTCGGCCGTCGGACTTTATGAAGAAAATTCCGGATGTAACGCAGGCTAACTCTGGAGAGCGTTTCAAAAAAGGTTCGGATATATCTACCGTGTTCGATACGTGTGGATTACAGACCATTTTGCATACAGACCATAATTGCACTAGCTCATTACACGCGCGCGTTCTCTATTTCTTTACTGATTTAGTGCCTTTATGTCATTGTTAGGTTCTCTACATGGAGGGAAAACACTATTTTCATGAACTAAAATAAAAATGAAAGACAAGTAAAGGTCTAGTGAGGTATTATTGCTTTTTGTATTTGATGTTTCTAGTTGATTGATTGAAAAGTGACTATATAGAAACTATTAGTTAGTAACTATTTTGTTTTTATTCCATGTTTTTATAAAAGATAATGTGGTGTTGCTGCATATATAGAGGATATTACACACTGTGGCGCGAAGATATGAAATTCATATCTACAAGCCAACGTGTAATGTTCTTTTTATTATATGGACAAAAAAGAAAATTTCAATTTTTGAGGATGCGCGTGTACATACGGGACATTTGGTATATAACGTTTTCATCACTAGTGAAAATATGGAAAATACGAGTGTTTTAGTTTCCGGTAAAACACTATTATCCATATAATAAGTTGTCCTATTGCATGTAAGCGTAACTCACGAATTCGAACGAGAGATAAGATTTTCAGTATTACTAGTGGCAGGAAAAATACGAAAAGACAACAAAATATACTCTGTTTTAGCTAAAATGACTAACAAAAAGACGCTACTGCTATAGCACGAAGCATCAGTAAGTTTTGTTTAGTCATTGTTGTGATACACACATTACATTGGTATTTTATTTGAAGTATTTAGCACTATAACGTTATGTGGAATGGCAAAAATGGAATCATTGAAAATACGCGTAGAATGTCATTAATGTTCCTTCGTTTCGTTACAAAATCTGCAAACGTTGGCCAAATAAGGAACGAAACTGAACGAAACAATGCAAAACGCTACGCCTTTTTATTCATAAGAGATCAAGGGGTTATTAAAAGTACAAAACAAATTCAACAATTTTAAATAAAACATCCAATGTGAATTTTCAAAAACACTGAAAACATTGGCGAAATAAGGAACGAAATAACGAAACAATGCAAAACGCTACGCCTTTTTATTTATGTGCTTCAGGAAACCCAGAGATTATTCAAAGTACGTCAACAATTTTAAATAAAACAACCAATGTGAATTCTCAAAAACATTGAAAACATATTGGCGAAATAAGGAACGAAATAACGAAACAATGCAAAACGCTACGCCTTTTTATTGATATGCTTGAGACCCAAAGATTATTCAAAGTACACAAAGTTCAACAATAAAACAACGAATGTAAACTCTAAAAAACACTGAAAACAGTTAACTTTGCGTATTCATTACAAAATATACAGAACGGAAAGACCGGTTTCAAAAACAAAACAATAACTTTGTTGAGAAGTTAAGTTTGAAAAATGATCGGGAAACAACGCGAAATTATGTATTTTTGGATCGAAACCGACTGTAGTGAAACCAAGGCATACATACATACATACATAAACTTTATTTGAATTCGAATTGTAGATTAGCTTAACACTAGTATCTTCGAATGGTAAAGAAAAATAATTTACAAGATAAATAAATAAATATAATAATATAAAAGGATAAAACCGATGCAAAATGGTGTAGGCACGATGCGAAATGGTGTATTTTTGGATCGAAACTGACTGAAGTGAAACCAAGGCACGCTAAACAATGCGCTCATAACATTTCTGACATTTATTGCCGCTTTGGAGTATAAAAATCCCTTACGCAGTTTATACTCTTAACTTTTTTGATTTCGGAATGTCCGGGCTGACGGAAAGAGCGGCTTTGCTACAAACAAATTATCAAGGAAGAGCTGACAAACCGAAGAGAAAGCAATATACAAAGACCCCTCCACATGAGAACGGTAAACAAATATGACCTGTATGGCTTGTTTGCTGTTGTGTGTATTTTGAACTCAAAATATGTGATATAAAAACAGCTTTTTAATGGTCAAAACACGCACCGTTTGCAATCTTGAAAGTACAAGGATAGCATGAATATTTGTAATGAATATTTGTAATGAATAAAGTACTCATTTTGGAGTGTTGTTTTTGGTCGACTTTTGTTGCAATAGGGAACCTTATGCTACGTTCTGATGCGTTGTTTGTGTTTATTTTAAAACACTATGAAATTATAAAGCCAACTCATCGCAGAAACGCTACATTCTTTTCATGAATTGAACAAAACCAAAACTTCAAAAATTCTACATCAAAAAGCCATCATAACAATGCAACTTCATTACAAACAATTTAGCGACGATTCCGGCACTATACCAACACATTATGAGCGGCGATTTGTACTCAAGTTCCATAGCGGCCAAAACGTTTTTTCAAAAGTTCGAATTCCACAGTGTAACAATTGCAATTGTCATAGATACTTTTCGATGATTATAGCCTATTGTTTTTGGTTAACTCGAGCTGGTAACTGCTTTTCATACGGCGCTTATAAGCTTTTGTTTCAAGTACAATAACTCGTTTAGAAGTTAGTCAGTAATCTTACCGTTTATTGTGACGAGGGCTTGTAATCATGGTAATGTCGATGAAAAAAAAAACTACTTTCCTCTTTGAAGCACAAGATCACTAATAGCTATGCTTGTCAATATGACTTGCTTCGTATTTAGTGAAGTATGTTCTGGCCATCGTAAGGGAATAAATAAAGAAATATCGGTATCTTTAGAAGAGTGAGTGATTCAGTACCGTTCCCAAGGGCCCAATCACAGCCGTGTATTTATCTATTAAGTATACCAAAGTCGCAATTAGCATATTTCATAACATTCCTTAAGTGCCCTTTTGTAGTATATTATTCCTGATTTGTAGGACAATAGCATGAGACACGGGTTCGACGCGTTGAAGTGAATTGATCAAGGGGGTTTGAAATATTCGCTTGTCTCAGTTTTTCCCCAATACAATCCTTTTTTGCAGTACGTAGATTATTTTAGAATTAATCTATGATTTTATTATAATCTAATTTGTAACATGTTCAATTAAATTAACGATAGTTCGACAATAAATCGGTAGCGTCAACGGCATTACAAATATCTGCGTTATGTGATGCAGGCTACACTACAAGCAATTACATTGATCTATTATTTTACCATAAAAACCTACACACACAATAGATAATCCATGTCGATCTGACCGTTGTACCAGGACACAGTTCCCTACTCTTCAGCACAACAGGATCTATACTAGCTTCACCAGACAGGACCTTTATCTTTACCTTCTCATCCGAGAAGACGAGGCACTGAGAGTCTTCTACTCTTCGCGAACAGCACAACAGGATCTTACTAGCTTCACCAGACAGGACCTACCTTCTCATCCGAGAAGACGAGGCACTGAGAGGTGTAGAATAGAGTGTCCTGCCTATGGAAACCAGCCAAAAAGCCCCTTCCATGCATGAGGGACGAGTGTTCCCTTGGTCCCATTTGCCTTTTCTCCCTATTCTACCCGCAATTGAAATAAACTGTTTCCCTGAAATAGTTTACCTCTTGTCCCATAAGCCCCTAACAGTTCTTGCGCATTTCGCAAGCCTCCATGCGCTTACAATATAAAAGATATCTATCTATAAATGATATCTAAAAAACTATCTAAACAACTATTGTTTTATAATACTTTTGTTTCCTTGTTTCCAGAGAGTGAAAATGAAAATGATCCCTGTTCACTGAAAATAAATGCTGCTACTCTATTGTTCCATAATCATCCGGGCTGAAAACGAACCCAGCCCATAACTCAATCAACTAACTCTAGCTCTGGGGAGTACGTTACATTTGAGAAATTTTTATTGTAAAATCCCGCTGTAAAATTCAGAAAAAAGGAAAACACAAACCCACGATTTATCTAAAATGGTCTTCTAAGGTGGTCTTTCATCCACCTTCATTTGATCTCAGTATTTTAAGACTTTTAAAAGTAAAATTAATATTTTTCTTAATTAATATTTTTAATGTTTTTTGGAATTAATATTTTTCCATCAGAAGTGTACCCTGGTTACCAGAGGCTTGACTATTAACTCTTTTTTTTTTTCAAGATAAGTAGCAAGGAGAGAGTTAGTCAAGCCTCTGCATGATGACCAGGGTATCAGAAGTGAAAAAAATGAACAAATCCCAAACCGAAAAGACTACAATATTAAAGAAAAGCCTATCTATACCTATATAGTTAAAATCAGAGGTGATTTTTCATTCAACTTCACTTTAAATTTTATTATGATGAGTTAATATTTTCCATTAATATTCTATTTTAGAACATAAATCATTTTCTAACTTAATTCCATGCATTACACTAGAACACAACGTATTGGTATCCCGTTTTTTGACAATTGAAGATCAAGGTAATGAAACAAATTTTACAAGTTACACAACGTGCGTGTACAGAGAGATAGAGTGCATTCAGTAAAAGCGTGAAACACTAATTACTAAATTGTGCAAAATAGTGCTAGTTGAACAATAGAAAACAATAGAACTAGCATAAAATAGTACAGAATAGTATTACTAGAGTACAAACACTAAAAGTGTGCAATACTTTGTACTATTTACCACTAAATAGTGTTGATTAAACAATAGAGAACAAAAGAATTTGCATAATTTAGCAGTATTTAGTGGTATTTATGTTGCACACTTTTAGTATTTGTACTCTAGTGTTTCACGCTTTTACTAAATGCACTCTACCTTTGAGTATCTACTTTAACAAACTAACACTATTTATACAAAATCTCCCTAGAGTATAATAATTGTCTTAACCTAACAGCACGTTAGTATTCCGTTCCATATCGTTAGAAAGGTGTGAATGAAAACAGCAAAAGAAGTGAAAAACAAGAAAAAGACTTACCTAAATGTCGCCATATAGTCACTGTTACTTTTGCTAGACGATATAGTATTTGATCTTGTTCGTCTTAGTCCTTGCTTTACCTTTTTGGGGAACTCCTGGGGTAAGCAAAGAGAAATTGAAACAAATCAGTAAAATGACACTTCCTGGGTTAACGAGAAGGGTAAGGAGAGGGAGACTGGACAATTCTCTCACCAGTTCCCCCCTCCCCCCATTGTTTCCCGATCTGCTACTCAGATTATGTCGAGATGTTCTGTTTGTGCAATAACTGACCTAACAAGATATTTTAATATGATTAAAATGATGATGATGATGATAATAATGATGATGGTACCGGTGATATCGGCAAGGATAATATAATGATGCGCTGATGATGATGATGATGATGACTGAATGACAATGTTATAATTGTTGTTGATGATCATGATGTTGATGATGATGATGATAATGACGATCGATGTACGTTGATAGTGATGGCGCTGATAATGACTGATAATGATAATTATAATAATTAATGCTAATGATGATAGTAATATCGGCGATGATAATTATAATCATGGTATGGCACTGACTCTGATGATGATGATAACGATGATGTTGATGATGATATATATATAATGATGATGATGACACTGATGGTGTTGATAGTATCAAATATCAAATACTTACAGTGATTTTCTGTTGCAAATGAGTTGACACAAGGCTTTGGCTTCGGCTACGGCTTATGGGGGGTGACCTACTAGGTTCTTGAACAGATAATACAAAATGTCAGTTTATAGGGAGGGAAATATAATAGGTTTTCGACAAACGCAATTACGTTTTTCCTAATGACTCATAATTTTTGCTGATTTGTGTTACCTGTTTTAATGTTAAACCATAGTTAATAGATTTATAATTAACGTTGGCAAACAAACGCTAGTTTTAGCAAAATGCCAGCTATCGTCAATTCAATATAATACGTATAATCGTTTATAAACGCGAAAAATGACAAAGTCCTTTATTATATTCTTCATCTGAGAAGAGACTCGGTACGAGAATGGTCTCGCAATTTGTTTGGTGTAAAGGCCCGAGCAAACGCACGCAACATTGTTGGCCAACATTGTTGCAATACGGTTTGTTGAACACGAGAACAAAAGAAATGTTGGATGAGTTTCATCAAACATCATCCAACAGGGTGTTTAAACGGGCCCAACATGTTGGAGCAACCATGTTGCCGAGTCCAACAATGTTGCGTGCGTTTGCACGGGCCTTAACGGTGATGTACAAGCTTACCAGTATACGACATTGAAACATGAAATAATCTTTCAATTCCAGTCATTATTTCTCTTAATTTTTTTACATGTAAAAATCCCGGGGAATGATTTTGGATGGAACTGGTTTGAACCGAATCAAACTTCGTCCAACATCATCCAAAATGGTGTTTAAACGGGCCAAACATGTCGGCAACTAGTACTAACATTTGCGTAAAAACACAACGAAAATTCCAACTTAATTTGACACTTGACGCAATTTGTGAAACTCGTAAAGAGTAACTGGATGTTTGTTATTAGGAAAGCACCTATATAAATAAAAAAACTGTTTCTCGAGTGAAGTTTGAACCAAGAACAAGAACTAAAATGTATAATCAAAGAAAAGTAGAAAAAAGCGCTAATTTTCAAAATCTGCGCATTCATTTTCATGGCATTCCAATCATAAATCTATAAGAGTAACTCTAAGCAATTAATTAAGCTCAGCAAAGTTTATAAACATTAAGTTTCTAATAAAAGCTAATTCTAAAGACTTAAAACTAGAGGCTTAACTGAGAGACTAGTTCCAAATGATCCATTAGAAAACGCCGCTTATACAAGAGAAAAGCATTGAATCATCGAGACGGCTTGTTAAATCAACGCGTAATTCTCTGTCATAATAGCTTAGATTATCACTATAAACACTTGTCATTGTCATTTCAACTGACTTGCGTTACAAAACAATGCAGCTAAATAAATCTTTTTGTATCTCTTAATCTTCATTTTGATGGCAATAGATACCGATTTGTCTGGCTTTTCAACCCCGTAAAGTCGGGCAACTTTTTTGTGGTTTTTGAAACGCAGCGTCATCTTGAACACCCAAAGAAAACACAATCAATTGTTTAGAGAGACATTGAATATGAATACTGATGGAGTGTTGTTGTTGAACTATTGAACGAGGCTGAGAGTTGAAAGTGGTCCAGGAATTAACCAGGCTAGACAAACATTGATTGGAAAATATAAATTGTTAAGTAAAATAAGAAATTAAGAAAAAATTGGTTCATACTTTAGTTCGGTTACGCGCCGGCATTACTGATAAAAGCAACCTAACCACAAAATGAATCAACTCACTGACCTACCGAATAAAACCAAAACAACAGCTTGCTGAGACTAGAAGTTTCAAATTTAAGACTTATATATATATATATATATATAAAAGTTTAGTTTAAGTAAAAGTTAGTGTAAGTCAGTCAGAAGCTGTTTTTGTTTCTAGTTTTTTTTTTGCGATCAAAACAAATTAACCTAACTACGAATTACATCACGTACAGACTTAAAAAAACCCGATTGCTAGCTGAAACGAAAAAGTAAATTGAAAAAACCCTTTTTCGTGAAGTAAAGTTACCGTTAATGTTCATGAATGGAAACTAGCGAGTAAAATGACTACTTGGCCTAGAATGAATACTATAGGCTGCGTCGGTGTTTGACTATATAAACGATAGGTAATAGAATGAAATCTGTAACACCATAAAAATGTTTACTTATAACTTTACTGACGTTTCGAGCTTTTGCCCTTCGTCGGAGTGAAAAAAGCAATGTTAAGGTTTATTTCTATGTTGTTAGTATACATACTCTTACCTTCCATCATGGCGACCCAAGCTTGTCGTGGTATAGGTTTGTAATCTGTCGGACTACACGGTGCTGTAACAGCATGATAGCCCTGGGTATAGCACAAACAACATACTTAATAACTACACTCCCAACCGGTCTCCAAGTTACGGAAGAACAATTTCAGTAAGGTGTGCATTACGTAAGTTAACGCATACGTACTTCCTCATCTGTAAATATCTCAATAAGCATTTCCTTGCGTAAAAACACGCAGAATCGCTCACTCCACTGAGCAGGACCTTTGGGACATTCTTCTACAAAGACATAACAATATAGCGTTCAAATCAAAGAATGAGAATCGGTTATTCAAAAGTTTCGAAAGAACCTTTTACGGACAATAATCCAACCAACTTGTCTCCTAACATTGATGTTATTATTAGGTGTAATCATTGAGCAGGGACTTGTAATTTGAAAATCGTATTATTTTGATTTCATGCTTCAGTTTCGAATGTTTGATCGGTTGAGCCGTCAATATTGTTACTAATTATGCAAAACTCAGTTTAGCTGAAACCAAGGCATTGTGTTTCCAGCCAATCACAACACGTGTTATTGTTTCAATTTTTGACATTACAATACCCTAGCAATACATAGTGAAACATCACAATCTCATACGTATATTTTTGCTTTAAAAGACATGCACCATTTTCAAAAAGGTTGTCAAGAATGAAAACATTTAACATAGATGTTATGAGAAATAAAAAAATAACAAATATGATTTTCAAAGCCAAGAGTCGAAGTCAATCAATTAATATTTGATAATAATGATAAACTACAATCAGTCATTTCAACGTACTATTATGTCATATAATACATTGTTGTTTTGAAAATAGCATCATATCTCCTTTGGCTCCTTTTTCTCCTCCTCCTCCTCCTCCTCCTCCTCCTTCTTTTCTTCCGGCTTCTCCTTCTTCTCCTTCTTCTCCTATACTTCTTCTACTTCTTCTGCTTCTCCTTCTTCTCCTTCTTCTTCTTCTTCTCCTCCTTCTTCTTCTTCTTCTCCTTCTTCTCCTTCTACTTCTTCTGCTTCTCCTTCTTCTCCTTCTTCTCCTCCTTCTTCTACATATTCTGCTTCTCCTTTCTTCTCTTGTTTCTCTTTCTTCTTCTGATCATCCCCTGTGCTCTTGACGTTTCAAACTTTACCTTCGTAGAAGTTGATAAAAATACAGTGTTAAAAATGTTAAACTTGCTCATGCATAATTTATACAAAATACATGAGTATACAAACTCAAGAAGTTGACAATTTAATTCTAATACCTAGCAAGTACTTTTACATCCATCTAAGCAATAGAGAATTCCATATGAAAAACACAGTAATCATCGGACGTCCGAAAATGAGGGGAAAAAACCCACCACAAACGCATGAAATTTGCATGAATTGTGCATGTAGAGATTATTACATGCGGGCGCGCGGAGATAAGAAATTCATCTCCAAGTGTTTGACTTGATATTTCAAAACGTTAAAAACAATGATAGACACGTGTGATGAATAGAAGTATCAACACCGGACACATGTGATACGATTTTTATCAGTGTGCGAAATCCAAATAAAATACTATATGTTATATAATAAATAATATTATATTTTACGTGAAATTTATGTTGTCATATATCTTGAGTGGTAAATAACGAAAGTACCTCCTATGGAGACATATATAATGAATTGTTGACATTAATAAACGCTGATGCTGACACGCAATGGTTATGGTACAAATCACGTTCAGTTCTCTCCAATATACAACCATTTCAAAAATGTTGTCAACGGCAAAACATCATTTCAAGATGAAAAGGAACCATGGTTACTATTTCAAAACGTTCATATTGTGGAAGGCGAAACAGGAAAATGAATCATGGAAAGCACCTATTTCAACTGTTCAATAGCTGTTATTAGTTTTTCCCATTTTTTATTATGGCTATCTATTTTATTCTTATTTGCAGCCACTCTTCGTTCTATTTTTTCATATTGTTTTAATAAGTTTTTAAAACAATCTAAAAGAGGTGGTTTTTGTTTTTCTCTTTGTTTGTAAATTGAATATTTATATAATAATATGATAAAGTTGTCAGTTATATCATCTACTCCCAATATTATAAGAATAAAATAGATAGCCATAATAAAAAATGGGAAAAACTAATAACAGCAATTCAAATAAATTAATCATATCAGACTAAGCCATGTTATTGATTTATTGTAATTTTGTTTTCTTTTTATATGTTGACATTTGTAATAATATTTGTAAATAAAAAAAAACTGTTCAATAGCGATGATTGTCGAACAAGAATCATTATTCCAAGACAGTAAGGAATGATGGGTTTACACCAATTTCAAAAACGTTGTCAACGCCAAAACATAATTCAAAGAGGAAAAGAAATCATGGTCATCTAAAACGTCCATTGTGAAAGGCGAAACAGGACTAGTACTGAAAACGAATCATGCAAATACCTATTTCAATAGCGATAATTGTCGAACAAGAATCAATATTCCAAGGCAGTAAGGAATGATGGGTTTACACTTATTTCAGAAACGTTGTCAACGCCAAATTCAAAGATGAAAAGGAATCGTGGTCATCAAAAACGTCCATTGTGGAAGACGAAACAGGACTGAAAACAAATGGAAATGCACCTATTTCAAAAGCGAGAATTGTAGATTTAACAAGAATATATTCCAAGGCAGAAAGGAATAATGTGTAGACCGTATTTACTCGAATAAGCGCCGCCTCCGAATAAGCGCCGTACTTTAACGCTTCTGTGTTACTCTAGTACAGCATTGAAAATATAGTTTTACCAAAATCTATATTCTTCAGCTCAAAGTAATTATATTTCACCGCTCGCCCATTTAGTTATTTCCCCAATATTCGTAGTTCTGATCAAGAAGGGGACAGTGAAATTTAATAAGCGCCGCGGCGCTTATTCGAGTAAATATCTATTTCAAAAATTGTCATTGTCGAAGGTGAAACATCATAATTTCCAAAGACTAAATATATGAAACTGAACCGAATGAATTGACACCATGTTGTGTATACCATGTCGTCAGTACTTGCACGTGTTTCAAAATAGTTAACGGTGAATATGGTGAATTGCACGACCGAGAGGCATTGTAGTTACGCATACAACATGTCCTAGTGTTTTTCTGGATTGCTAAGCAGTTTCATCAATTTCTAAGGTCTTCTTTACCATATGGGGCTGGTGTTGTGCAGTTACGCATACAACATATCCTATAGTGTTGCTTTAGATTGCTAAGCACAGTTTCATCAATTTTAAGCTCTTCTTTACTATATAGGGCTGGCGTTGTGCAGTTACGCATACAACATATCCTATAGTGTTGCTTTAGATTGCTAAGCACAGTTTCATCAATTTCTAAGGTCTTCTTTACTATATGGGGCTGGTGTTGTGCAGTTACGCATACAACATATCCTAGTGTTTTTCTGGATTGCTAAGTACAGTTTCATCAATTTTAAGCTCTTCCTTACTATATATTGGGCTCACATTGTCCAGTAATTTCGTTTTCTGCCGTAAAAGATGCATAATTAATCCATTTCAAAAACCCACAGTTCCTTTCGGTCGTGCGATCGCCGTTCACTCCGTCAACTCTTTTTGAAATAACTGATACCTCCAACTCGAACACACTGAGCTGCACGCCTCGTAATTCAGCACTCGTGCTGCACGGAAGGGTGATTCGCTATCATAAAACAATAGACTATAAAAATACCTCATTTACACTTAGTACTGAATATCGACTAGTTTTCCTCGCAGCCATTGCTTAAGTCTTTGGGGGGTAGGGGGTTTTGGATAGGGGGAAGGGAACCGACAGTGTTTCCCTATATATAACGGACTACAAAATACTACTACAACAGCCAGGTCTCAGCATACTACAGGGCCCACAGTAATTGGCGTAAGCTGTTGTGGTGTCCCTACCTTCGTATGAAGGAAAAAGCTAATAAAATAAAAATAGATAATTACTTTTGTCAACCTTTATGAAACAAAGTGTATGCGTAATTTGGCGTAGCCTTATATACTTACAGTAAATTTCATAAAGGTTACCAGCCTAAAATACATATGGCAGCACAAATGTCACAGAATGTTATTCTCCCTGTCTTAGTATTGTTATAGGACTCAGCGATAAAAGGGCTAGAATTTCGTTGTATTTATTAAAGTATTTACTTATTGTTTATATTTTATTTATATTTTATATCACACTTAATAAACTGAATACGATCAGCTCTAAAAATGACTTTTCTTTAAAATACAGTTACTTTTTACAATGAAAAAGATAAGAAAATGTTCAAATATCGATAGACGATACCAAAACACACAATCACTATAGTCCCCTTCACAGGTACAAGGTACCTATAATTTTTTAGTGTAAAGTTATGTTAAGGACGTATTTATAGAGGCTTAACACGGAAAAGAACTCTATTGAACGACTCCATTTTGGAAATGTTGACGATGCGACAAAAATGCTTCTGATTGGCCTATACTAGCTGGAAGAGCGCGCGCGAAATCACCTGGTTTGCATCGAAGCGAGAGGAAGGTTGAGCTTGCAATGATAGAGACATTTTAACATCTTGCCGGATAATTATTCACGTGTCTATATCATTGCAAGTTCAACTATTCGTCTCTCTTCAATGCAAAGGCCCGGCTACCTTTCAAGGGGAACTGTTAAGGGGACTATTGGCATCATCTAAAGGACAGCTGACTCGTCCCAGTTGTCTCCTCTCATGCGCGCAAAGGACCAAGGGAAGTGACAAAGAAGAGAGACGGCAAGGTAATCGTGTTTTTTTTTCCAAGATGGCGGATGATTTAATGGCGGATGACTCGTATGTCAGTTTATGCTCTCAAAATGGTATCATGAAATCATTTTGATCAGTACTTCAATCCGTGTTCAAGGCCTTGGATGGCGTACTGTTAATTTAGCACTAGTAGGGGAATGTTCTCGATACGTTCTTTCTCGATGATAACATTCCTGTACCAGTGGGAACACCAAAGACATTCCACCCAGTCCCCAATGATCGCTGTTTGCCATAGAATGTGTTGTACATTTGCGAGATAGTATAGTTGCCAGCCGTTCAATTTAGCACTAGTAGGGGAATGTTCTCGATACGTTCTTCCTCGATGATAACATTCCTGTATCAGTAGGAACACCAAAGACATTCCACCCAGTGCCCAATGATCGCTGTTTGCCATAGAATGTATTGTACATTTGCGAGATAGTATAGTTGCCAGCCGAATTTAAGTAACTTGGGTTCACAGCAGTGTTGTTAGTTGTCTGGTTTGCGTTCATATCGATTGGTCGATTGGTCTGAACTGGTTGCGATCTGTGATTATAAAATAACTATTAGAAACCATGCATTCTGATTGGTTGAGGCAAAAACCGTGACGATTGCTTGACAAAACCATTATTGCAAATTCAGTTATTATCATCATTGTCTTCATGTAAATCATCAGCCATCATCATCGTTATCATCATCATTACATGTACCATTACTTGACAACACTGTCATCATCATCATCATTATCACATCATCATAATCACCACCACCACCGTCAGTTAACACCATCATGAGGATGATCATTTTTCACAATCATCATCATTACCGGCATCACCACCATCAACATCAACATCATAGGGTGGCATGGGTGGCCTAGCGGTGAGAGCGCTGGCCTTTCACCGCTGTGGTCCAGGTTCGAGTCCCGGCTCGGGCATGGATTATATGTGAATTGAGTTTGTTTGATGTGTTCTTCTCTCCTATGCCACGAGGGTTTTTCTCTGGGTTATCCGGGTTTTCTCCCTCCGCAAAAATGAACATGTGAGCTGAATTGTGTGCAAAATAATTAAACGTAGAGGTAGTGAGTGTGTGTCTGAGTCTCCCCCATTAGTAGGGCACACGTGTCCAGTCTAGAAGAATTGAGATGTTAAAAAAGTGATTTATTTTTTTATTTATACGTTATTATTATTATTACTTTTATCATGATTTGAGATATATATAGAGGATATTACACGGTGGCGCCAAGATATGCATTTTATTTTCAAGTGGTGGAAACAATATTGTTGTTTTGCAATGTTGCTTTTAACACGAGAAAATAAAATTCATATCTTCAAGCCACCGTGTAATGTTCTTTTTATTATATGGACGAAAAAGAAAAAAATTGGGGAGGGGGCGATATTTGGTACATAACTTTTTCATATCTTCACTAGTGAAAATATGGAAAATACGAGTGTTAAACACTATTATCCATATAATAAGTATCATTATTTCTCTTACTTGTTTACGGGTGTTTGTAGTGTCTCTGTCTGCAATGGGTTCCCATCCGATGTTAAATGAAGGTTTCGTTTTCGTACACCACTAGAAACCCTCTCAAAACTGTCCGGTTTGCTGCCTTGTGGTGTGTCTTTAGCCGTTGTTCTTAATACAGGCGCAGAGTTTTCTCTTGAAGAGTTGTAACGACTATAAGCAGTAGCACGGGCAGCCATACCACGCTCTGCATTAAAGGCATCAGGGAATGTAGATCCACCGGCGAGACTGAAAGTAAGAGGAAATCACAATGAAGCAAACAAAATAGTTTCCTATAAGAATACAACAATATTTAGATTGCAGCTATTCACTAATGGTGGTTATGATCTGCATGGCCAGGGTTGTTATAGTCCGGCAGCCAGCCTGAGGTACCTTGCAAGTGCGTCTATACAATGTTTTTTGGTGTTTTATTACTCTATGGGGTGTAGGCTTTCAGAAACCGTTTGATGCCACTCTGTTGCCTTTGGGCATCGCGAGATAATAAGCTATTATTAAAATTCATAAATTTGATGGGTTGGGCTCCCTGTGGTAAAAAGTTTAGCATCGTTTTAAAATGCTTAATTCTGGAGGTAAATTGAATTATCTTGTACTATGTGACAATGTATGCTATAGGCCTTAGGAATATGTAGAATGACACTTTTTACCTTTGCTCATCACAAGATAGTAAGCATTTTTCAATTTTCTATTCTATGCGTTGGGCTTCCTGTGGTAAAAAGCATCAAATCATTTAGAAGGGCTTAATTTTCGGACGTAAACTCAATTTCTAGCTTCCAATGTTACGCAAATTCAGCTGGAATATACTTTTGTGGGTCAGTTCTGACATGTGTAGAGTGTTAGACCCGGTTATGTGTATTGATGACATCATATTATATTAAATATTTATTATTCAATGTCAAACTAGCACCATTATATACTATTTTTAAGGTTTTTGTTACTGAAGACAATTTTAACTCAATGAGCAAATAAGCTAAAAACAATGCTTAAAATGAAAAGAAGTACAGATAGTAGCTGGCCTGGATCCAAAAAATTAATTGACATCATTGGTAGAGAGAGGGGTGTGCTAAGTTCTGGGTTAACATTGGAATTGAATGAGTTTATGTGACACTTAACCAGTACGTCCTATATATTGGGTCAATAGATTTGAAATGGTTAAAGCAATGTTTTACGTTGCAAATGCATGATTGCCGGTGTGCTTTATTGTTAATGTCAGTAAAAGTTTAAGAAAATTTTGTGCTTGGTATCTAGCTAGCATAAAATAACAGTAACAAGAACCTTACCTATATATAGTATAAAGGGGTGCTAATTTGATATTAATAAATATAATGAATATTATTTTATGACACCATCAATACACATAACATGGCACAACGGTGTACACATGTCTTAACTGACCCACAAAAGTATATTCCAGCTGAATTTACATAACATTGGAAGCTAGAAATTGAGATTACTTCCGAATATAAAGCCCTTCTAAATGATTTGGTGCTTTTTACCACAGGAAGCCCAACGCATAGAATAGAAAATTGAAAAATGCTTACTATCTTGTGATGAGCAAAGGTAAAAAGTGTCATTCTACATATTCCTAAGGCCTATAGCATACATTGTCACATAGTACAAGATAATTCAATTTACCTCCAGAATTAAGCATTTTAAAACGATGCTAAACTTTTTACCACAGGGAGCCCAACCCATCAAATTTATGAATTTTAATAATAGCTTATTATCTCGCGATGCCCAAAGGCAACAGAGTGGCATCAAACGGTTTCTTAAAGCCTACACCCCATAGAGTAATAAAACACCAAAAAACATTGTATAGACGCACTTGCACGGTTAGGCCAAAAAACAGCGTTTGGCTGCCGGACTATTAGGGCAGATTTCGTTTAAGGCCCAGGCAAATGGTTTCAACATTGCTTCAATATCCGTTTGATTTTGTTGAATGGCAAAAAAAAAATCAAGACAGAAGGTACCAAGTTCACCAACCAACACAAACTTTACCTGCTTTCTAACATCCATCTTGATCCACTTGAACCAATTTGTGACCGTGAAGCAGAATGTCTTCCAGGAGGCCTGGTAACGATGGGTGGAAGACTAATATCTTGCCGAGCAGCCTGGGTACTAGTTGGTGCTATACTTCTGTGTGTTGTCGAGCAGCTTGTGTCCATTGGCTGGACTTGTATAGTACTTTCTGGTTCATATTGCTGTGATGAAGCTTGATTGACAGGTGATTGACAGTTGATAGCTTGTCGCTTGGTTACAGAGTGCTCATTATTTTCTGAAATACAAATTGATGAAACGAGATAAGATGTGATTAGATGACATTAGATGGGATGTTATCAGATGGAATAAGATGATGAGAAGAGATAGGATGAGATGGGATAAGTTGAGTTGAGATGAGTTAAGAAAAGCGGGATAAAACAAGATCAGTAAAGACGAGGTGACAAGAAAATAGAATAGATGAAATGGGGTGAGATAAATGGGACAAGATGAGATGGAATTGGATGGCAAAAAGATGGGTCAGATGCGATAGCATAGTAACTTTATTGCATACTATCATTCTTATATTCCTACCATTATTCTGTCTTTTGTAAAGATGCATAGGAGGGCGACTGGTGCTACCTGGATTACTGAACCGCTGACCTCTCTTTGGAACTAGACCTACCGCTAGAAAAATGTAAACATATTTTAAGTCAGAATGTAATCAAGTCAAAAGGTTCACATGATTAAATATTAAATATAGCTTTACTAACACTACATGTACCTTGTAAGTCATGAAAGAATCCAGCATAAAGAACAAAGTTATTTACCTATAAAGATATCAACAAGTTCCTGAAGGTTATTTTTGAATAAATGAATGAATAATTGAACAAATGGATGAATGACTGAAATGTAAACTAAATGTATAAATGAATGAACAAATTTGTTAAAACAAATATAAAAGTCAATAAATAGGTGAATATTCAATAAATAAATGATTGTATGGTAGAATAAATGAATGAATGGATGGATGGATGGGAGAATGAATGAATGGATGGATAGATGGATGGAAGAATGAATGGATGGATGGTAGAATGGATGAATGGATGAATAAATAAATGGATGGTAGAATGAATGAATGAATGAATGAATAAATAAATGGATGGTAGAATGAATGAATGATTGTATGGTAGAATGAATGAATGAATGGATGGATAGATGGATGGATGGAAGAATGAATTAATGGATGGTAAAATGAATGAATGAATAAATAAATGGATGGATGGTAGAATGAATGAATGAATTAATTAATGAGTGGATGGTAGAATGAATGATTGGATGGTATAATGAATGAATGAATGAATAACTGGGTGGTAGAATGAATGAATGAACTTACTCGCTAAATGGATAAATAACAAAATGAGGGAAAAAACATGAGTCAATCCATGGATGAATGAAAGAATGATATAAAAATGAGATATTGACTGAATGGATAGATGGATGAACAGATGAGAGAGTGTATGAAAGCATGAATCAGTCAATAGAGAAATGCATCAAATACATGTTACTTACTTGAGGTATTGGTTTATCAAGGTTATAATGCTTTTTTAAAAATGATAAGAATTTATGGGACGGTTTATCAATCGCTAGCTGTTCTACATTGATGTTCTCTGTCTAAAATGACCCAAACAAATAAGCATTAAAAATGAAATTGTTATCATCATTATAATAAAAAAAACATTTAAAATAAATCAATAATAAAGCCCCGGGGTACTCCCTTTGTCCAAGTGGTAGGGGTGATCGGCGTACCTTTTAGGGTTAAAATATTTCCAGTGCGTACCTTTTAGAGTCCATTTAGAGATTTGGCTCAAAAATCAGTTCTAAGGGTCGTTTTTACTCTGCTTTATTTGTATCTGAGCGTACCTTTTAGGGGTCATTTTCAAAATCTCCGCCGATCACCCCTACCACTTGGACAAAGGGAGTACCCCCCCCCCCCGGGAATAAAGCTCATTGTACAGACAACTACTAGTCTGGAACCAGTTGTACAAAGCCTGGATAAAGTTATCCACTGGATAAGAGTTATCCAGTATATAGAATTGGTATTTGTTTCATCCATTGGATAGGGATTTATCCTGTGGATAGCGCTATTCAGGCTTTGTACAACCGGTCTCAGAAGAATTGCTTTACCTATTACATTCTTCTGTGGAAACGTTATTGTTCTTATACCACTATTTTCAATAAATATCTAACAAAATATTCATATCATATTCTCTGGCAAATATTTAAAGTAAAATAATATCAAATATTGTGAAAATGTCCTATTTATTGTAAAGGTATTTTATTTAAGGTTTATTTTAGTAGGGCCATGACTCAAGATTGGAAAACCACAAATGAACATCATGTTTCCATGTGGTCGTCATCCAACAAGAATGTGACACAAGATATATAAGGTATACAGGTATATAATATAACTCAATGACTATAATTATTTATTCATCACTACCTTCAGTACATGTTCAAAGAGAGTTTTTCCACAGCCAGTTCTTTGTCTTGACTCGTGGACATAGAAATCAAGAATGCATAGAGGGTACACTTCATATTGTACACCTTGATCCTGAACAAACAGATTTTTGTGTCCTAACTTTATGATTCCAACAACTGCTCCCATGCCACTAAAGTGAACACAAAATTTTTAATTCAATTTCAAGTTTTTTATTATAAAATTAATATGAAATATTTTTTTTATATACATAGATAAATATTGACGTCCAATATTTAGCATTTCTAGTTTAGGCAGGTAATTTTACATACAACAGGTTCCTATTTAAATCTGTACTTTCCCATTTAAATCTGTACTTATGCAAATTTTGTTGATGTGTGCTAAACACACAGATCAACCAATCAGAGTATATTATTTCTGAAGTGAATTTCTCTGATTGGTTGATCTGTGTGTTTAGCACACATCAACAAAATTTGCATAAGTACAGATTTAAATGGGAAAGTACAGATTTAAATGGGAACCTGCTATACATAATAATATTGTATTTACCAGTAAAACATTTTTAAAAGTGTGTTTGTGACAATAAGAATTTAGCAAAAAAAACCCTGAAGCCATTTGAAAATAAGAAAGGAATTATGCACATGGGTCATTCCACCATGACAAACATGACATGCACAGAACCAAATAAGCTTGTGTTTCATACTCATTTGTATAATCTTACATTATCTTTTTTCACACACATCAAAATGACTGCCTACCTGAAAAACCTTTACTAGATTGATTGTTTACATTGTATGTACAGGTATATGGTATGCTTTTATAATTCATTTTTTTATAGAACAAAGTTAAATGGGATAAAATTGATATATCATTTTAAAATAATTGGGATAGTATGCACGCGTTGAATGGTCAAACAAATGTGTTTCATGAGAGCATGAAACACACTCACACTATTTTCAAGAGCGCATGCTCATTCAACTGTCAGTTTTTCCGTTGTTTTGATCTTTCGCATGCGCTTATTGGTCAGTTTCGAGAAAATGCAAAGTAGGGAGAAATGACATCGTCAAACGAATAAGAGGGCATTTTTTCCGTCTTTTCACGCAATTGTTATTATATAAAAAAATGAAATACGTCTTCTGTTTTTTCACTCAACTTTATCTCGTGTTTGGACTGATCCGTTCTCAAATTCTGCCAAACGCATCTCGGTTTTCATTAGCATGTGAAAACACAGCAGATGTGTTTTATTTCTTAAATCACTTACTTATTGGCAGCTGAATCTTTATATATGTACAATCTATGATCAGAATGCAACAGTTTTATTGCACTGGTTATAGGAGACCTCAGGTTCTGAGACTAAAAGCATAGAAAATCAGAAAATGAATAAAATATGCTGTTTTGATTTTTGATTTAATACCCTAATCATATATTGAAAGGACTGGGTACTAGTTTCTCTAATTTATGTAATGAAACTCATAATATAAAAGAGCACATCAAGATATGTAATATTCCTAAGTTTTGTTGCTTTCGGTTGAATATTGAGTGAGTTACAGCCATTCAAAATTGCCCAAAATTACAAAGGAATGTATGAATTGGAAGGACAGGCCTCCTTCTAGCTTGCGTGGCCGGCCGGGGAATTGGGGATGAGGAGGGAAGGGGAGGGGGTGGGGGGTGGAAGGAAAGGGAAAGGAGAGCCTGCTAGCAAACCCCACTTTTTCGTGTACCCGCCTACTTCAAGACACTTCAAAACATCAAATTATTCAGCCAATCAGAGCATACAACAGAGTTTACAGGAAGTGATCTGGAAGTTGTCACTTTTACGTGTCGACCGTTGAGTTTATAAACAAGAGCCAGCGACTTCATATTATCAAATCTTTTATTATTTTAATACCTATATCATTTGAAATAAAACTATGTTATAGAATGCCTCAAACCCTGCAGTTTACGTTGTGTTAGAAACTATCTGAACTCATTCTATCGCATTGATCTTTCACAATGCTTTTGCGGCAACCAAAACAACAGCTCAATTTTCTTCTTGATCTTTGACCTTTGAAAAAGCTTGAAATACTTTTAAAATAAAAATATATACGTCTTTCATTACCATGACTGTATTGGGAAACAAAGCCAAAACATCTTTACCTTCGAGTAAATCGTCAGCAGCTTTTTTTTGTCGTCTGTTTTCAAGTCTCCGAAGAAGTCTTAGTTGAACAAGCACGTGAAGACGCTAAGTTAGTAACATTGCGTCGAATTACAAATACTATGATTGACAGCGTCATGCTTCATTTTGACCAATAGGAGCGTGCGGCCTCTGGCGGCCGCAGGTACACGAAAAAGTGGGGTTTGCTAGCAGGCTCTCCTTTCCCTTTCCTTCCTCCTTCACCCCCTCCCCTCCCCTCCTCGTCCCCAAATTCCCCAAGAGCCGGCCACGCAGAATAGCATCCTTCCATCCATACATTTCCTTCTATTTTTAGACATTTTTATGAGGCTATATCTTGGTCAGAATACAACCAAATGCAACCAAACTCAGGAATATTACATATCTCTATTAATTATTGTTTCTTAATTACATCAATTAGGCAAACTAGTACCCAGTCCTCTACTCATTTCATTACAGGCCAATTGAAATGCATTTGGTGTGTGAGTGAGATAAAGATACACAAGAAAAATATCATAGGCCCGTGGTGAGACTTGAACCCACGTTTTTTCGACTTTCAACACTACACCACAAGGACCCCCATATATAGTTGTCCTATATTACTTTGACAGGCTGTGTATCCATCATGGTTGGTCCTTGTGGTGTAGTGCATGGTTAACACATAGTGACTAGAAAGCTGAAACCGTGGGTTCGAGTACCACCATATAATTGATAGTTTTGATATTTTCTCATGTATCTTATACCCTAATCATAAGTTACCTTAGTGGAAGCCTCTCCCATATGATCAATTATTTTCTTCAGTTGTGCTTGCTTGGCAGAAAAAGTCATTCTAAACAGCAAACATAAATTTATATAATTATACATGATCTCTATAAATGTGACGATGGTAATGATGGAAATGATGATGATGGTGGCAGTGATGCAGGTGATACAGATGATAATGATATGATCATTTTGTTCTGGATGCTTAATTAGAACAGTGGTGGTAACAATAATTATGATGATGACGGTGGTAGTGTGGATGATGATGATGGTTGTGGTGATGATGATACTTCTGGTGGTGCATGAAGAATTAAAATACAACAATAATTATGAAGGTGATGATGATAACGATAAAAAATATGTCAAAGATGACAATATTATAATGCCCAGAGTATCCAATCGATGAAATCGATTTATAATCGATAAAATCGATATCAATTTATCGATTGATATTGAAAATCGATGATCAATCGATGGCAAAAATCTTTGTGACCTTCATCGATTGAGCGATGACAATTTAGCCGGTATCGATTGACATTCGATGACAATTTAGATATCGATTGATAATCAATAACAATTTAGTATATCGATTATCAATCGATGACAAAAATCTTCGTGACCTATCGATTGATCATCGATTGACCAATATCAATCGATATAAATTACCTAATTATATTGATTGATATCGATTGATCGATTGATTTTCCGATGATCGATTATCATCGATTGGATACTCCGGGTATAATGATATTAAACAACATCACCAATAATAAATATTAAAATAAGATTTAACATCTTTTGTTTATCGTTATTAAAGTTATCAAATAACTATTCCATTACCTATCATGTCTGAATTTTCTAGCAAACGGCGCCAAGTTTTCATCCACAACACAGATAGGATCAGGCAGAGCATCATTCACGTTGAACTGGAATTCCATGTTTGAACTCGGCAACGATACAAACCAGCAACTACTTCAGAATAAGAGACACTCCAAAATCCCCATATACTGTAAAGGTACAGACAGAAAAGCCTTCAAAGTCACCAAGCTGACTGTAATCGTTGAAAAAGTTGTTGTTGTTGTTGAATGCTGGTCAATTTTCGACGACTTAAAAATTCCCTTGAAAAATTCACAAAATCAACACTTTTTTATAATGTTAATACCTCTAATACATTATTTCAAATATATCCAGTCAATAAAAAGGCTTTGAGTGAATTATTTTACGAATCAATCGTCCTAATCACCGATAAAAAACAAAGGGCCAAAAACTTAGCAACTGAAAACAAATCGCCATTTTGGAGTGGGACGAGCCCGCATTAGCAGGTCAGCTGTTTTCTTCTTGAATTCAAAATGGCGGACGGAAAAAGTAGAGTTTCTTTAAATGTTCTATCAAAATATCGCTTTGTGCAGTCACCTTTTGTAGACATAAAAGATAAATCATACAGAATGCTTCTTCAAAGATATGGGACAAGCGTCACTTATTCACAAACAATATCTTCAACGCTTATTACCGAAGAATATTACGGAGAAAATTGTCAACAACCTCATCAGCCACACGTGAACACCATTTTCCAGGTTTGTTAATAAAATTATATCAAACTTCAGGCTGGTATTATCGTAATAAAATACTGTTGTCTAGATAGATAATGTGAGGTTATGTATGTCCCAGTAACTAGGTTACCCAATGGTTTCTATATTTTGCTATGCGCATTGTTATGAATTCAGCAAATTGTAAAGACCTATTGCCCATTGCAGGTTAAAGCTGAAAATATTGATTCATTGATTGAAACAGCAAGTATTCTTCAAGATAAAGATGCTTTTGCATTGGACATTATTCATACAGAAGGTATATTGAATTACATTTATCATCATTTATTGAATACATTTTATTTAATGAATATATATTGCATGATTGCATGATGATTGATTGATTGACTGGAGAGGAAATTGGCCTTTACCTAAACGAGCAGAGGACTGGGTACTAGTTTTCTAAATTAATCTAATTACAAAATTAAGCATATCATAGGAAAGAGCACATTGAAATATACTGAAATATACAGTGTCCATCCAATCCATACATTTCTTTGTAAATTTTCAAGGTTTTCAAAGACTGCCTCTATAAACCCAGTATTCAAGCAAATTTAACCAAACTTTGGAACCTTGTATATCTTGATGTGCTCTTTCCAATGATATGATTAATTTTGTAATTAGATTAATTTAGAAAACTAGTACCCAGTCCTCTGCTCGTTTAGGTAAAGGCCAATAGAAGAGACATTTGAATAATAATTGAATATAAACAATCAAATGATAATTGACCGGAGTTTTAAGCTAACATCTATTTTGCTTTTCTTTTTAGATGGTTCATGGAGCAATATACTAGCTTCTATCAAGGATGTCACTTCTAAAGTATCAATTCCTGTTGCATGTAAAATTAATGTTAACCTTGATGACATTAGTCAACTTATTGAGATGATTGAGCAACTTGAACTTGCTGGATGCAAGGTTAGACAATATTGAAAAAATATCTTAGAAAAAAGTTTAAGTGAATGAAAAAAGGGACAAATTGATAGATGGATGGATAAATAAATGAATGGATAAATGAATGGATGCCATATTGGATAAATGAATGAATGAATAAAGAAATGAAAGTATGAATAGATAAATGAATGGATGAATGAATGAATGGGTAGAATAAATGAAAGTATGATTTTATGAGTGGATTAATGGATGGATAAATGAAATAAGGAATGAATGGATAAACAAATTAAAGTATGGTTTAATGAGTGAATACATGGATGCAGGAATGAATAAATGGATAAAAGTATGAGTGAACGAATGGATGGATGAAGGATTAATGAATGGATAAATTAAAGCCTCATAATATACCTTGTCACAGTTCAAATAGAACAACCTCAGCCTCGATAGCATGTAATATATGCATTACAAATAATGAAATATATGCTTAACATTTTACTACAGCCTGCCCTGTGGAATTTTTAAGTGTTTCATTCAATAAGCTTTAATTGTTTGATAATGTGCATATATTATTCAAATTACCTCAAGGCGGCCTATAGTCAAATTTTCAACAAAATATATTACATGCTATCGAGGCCGATGTTATGGATGTGAACCGATGTATCACCATGGTAATATTTGAATGAATATATCTTCATAGGTGCTGTTATTGTATGGCCATTCTCATGTTGGCACATCATCAATACTGCATAGGAAACACTGGGAAACAATCAAGAAAATAAGGTAATATCATCAAAAGTTGTTGTGACTCAATTAACGATAAATGGATGAATGAATGAATAAATGGATGGATGATTGAATAAATGGATGGATGAAGGAATAAATGGATGAATTAATGAATTAATGAATTAATAATTAATTGAAAGAATGAATGAATATACATAATTTTTCATCTATTTTGATTGGTAATCATTCTAGGATTGATCAGATAACATATAGACATCAATCAGATAGTTTTATGGATGTTTTGAAAAATATTGAAAATTGATCAAAATTGAGAATTTTTCGCCTACCCCCTAGAGTCGAAAATTTCAATTTTCAGACCAGATTGAAATTGTTGAATTTTTCAACTATTTTGATTGGTAATCATTCTAGGATTGATCAGATAACATATAGACATCAATCAGATAGTTTTAGGGATGTTTTGAAAAATATGGAAAATTGATCAAAATTGGGAATTTTTCGCCTACCCCCTAGGGACAAAAATTTTAATTTTCTAACCAAATTGAAATTGTTGAGTTTTTCATCTATTTTGATTGGTAATCATTGTAGGATTGATGAGATAACATATAGACATCACTCGGATAGTTTTAGGGGTGTTTTGAAAAAAGTTGAAAAATGGCCAAAATTGACATTTTTCTCTGACCCTGCGTACAGCCAAAATGTCCAATTTTTGACCAAATTGAAATTGTGGAATTTTTCATCTATTTTGATTGGTAATCATTGTAGAATTGATGAGATAACATATAGACATCAATCAGATAGTTTTAGGGATGTTTTGAAAAATATTGAAAATTGAGCAAAATTGAGAATTTTTCGCCTACCCGCTAGCATCGAAAATTTCAATTTTTTACCAAATTGAAATTGTGGAATTTTTCATCTATTTTGATTGATAATCATTGCAGGATTGATCAGATAACATATAGACATCAATCAGATAGTTTTAGGGATGTTTTGAAAAATATTTAAAATATTTAAAATTGAGAATTTTTCGCCTACCCGCTAGCATCGAAAATGTCAATTTTTTGACCAAATTGAAATTGTTGAATTTTTCATCTATTTTGATTGGTAATCATTGTAGAATTGATGAGATAACATATAGACATCAATCAGATAGTTTTAGGGATGTTTTGAAAAATATGGAAAATTGAGCAAAATTGAGAATTTTTCGCCTACCCGCTAGCATCGAAAATGTCAATTTTTTGACCAAATTGAAATTGTTGAATTTTTCATCTATTTTGATTGGTAATCATTGTAGAATTGATAAGATATTATATAGACATCACTCGGATAGTTTTAGGGGTGTTTTGAAAAAAGTTGAAAAATGGCCAAAATTGACATTTTTCTCTGACCCCGCGTACAGCCAAAATGTCCAATTTTTGACCAAATTGAAATTGTGGAATTTTTCATCTATTTTGATTGATAATCATTGCAGGATTGATCAGATAACATATAGACATCAATCAGATAGTTTTAGGGATGTTTTGAAAAATATGGAAAATTGAGCAAAATTGAGAATTTTTCGCCTACCCGCTAGCATCGAAAATGTCAATTTTTTGACCAAATTGAAATTGTTGAATTTTTCATCTATTTTGATTGGTAATCATTGTAGGATTGATGAGATAACATATAGACATCAATCAGATAGTTTTAGGGATGTTTTGAAAAATATTGAAAATTGAGCAAAATTGAGAATTTTTCGCCTACCCGCTAGCATCGAAAATTTCAATTTTTTACCAAATTGAAATTGTGGAATTTTTCATCTATTTTGATTGATAATCATTGCAGGATTGATCAGATAACATATAGACATCAATCAGATAGTTTTAGGGATGTTTTGAAAAATATTTAAAATATTTAAAATTGAGAATTTTTCGCCTACCCGCTAGCATCGAAAATGTCAATTTTTTGACCAAATTGAAATTGTTGAATTTTTCATCTATTTTGATTGGTAATCATTGTAGAATTGATGAGATAACATATAGACATCAATCAGATAGTTTTAGGGATGTTTTGAAAAATATGGAAAATTGAGCAAAATTGAGAATTTTTCGCCTACCCGCTAGCATCGAAAATGTCAATTTTTTGACCAAATTGAAATTGTTGAATTTTTCATCTATTTTGATTGGTAATCATTGTAGAATTGATAAGATATTATATAGACATCACTCGGATAGTTTTAGGGGTGTTTTGAAAAAAGTTGAAAAATGGCCAAAATTGACATTTTTCTCTGACCCCGCGTACAGCCAAAATGTCCAATTTTTGACCAAATTGAAATTGTGGAATTTTTCATCTATTTTGATTGATAATCATTGCAGGATTGATCAGATAACATATAGACATCAATCAGATAGTTTTAGGGATGTTTTGAAAAATATTTAAAATATTTAAAATTGAGAATTTTTCGCCTACCCGCTAGCATCGAAAATGTCAATTTTTTGACCAAATTGAAATTGTTGAATTTTTCATCTATTTTGATTGGTAATCATTGTAGAATTGATGAGATAACATATAGACATCAATCAGATAGTTTTAGGGATGTTTTGAAAAATATGGAAAATTGAGCAAAATTGAGAATTTTTCGCCTACCCGCTAGCATCGAAAATGTCAATTTTTTGACCAAATTGAAATTGTTGAATTTTTCATCTATTTTGATTGGTAATCATTGTAGAATTGATAAGATATTATATAGACATCACTCGGATAGTTTTAGGGGTGTTTTGAAAAAAGTTGAAAAATGGCCAAAATTGACATTTTTCTCTGACCCCGCGTACAGCCAAAATGTCCAATTTTTGACCAAATTGAAATTGTGGAATTTTTGATCTATTTTGATTGGTAATCATTGCAGGATTGATCAGATAACATATAGACATTAATCAGATAGTTTTAGGTTTGTTTTGAAAAATATTGAAAATTGAGCAAAATTGAGAATTTTTTGCCTACCCGCTAGCATCGAAAATTTCAATTTTTAACCAAATTGAAATTGTGGAATTTTTCATCTATTTTGATTGGTAATCGTTGTAGAAATGATGAGATAACATATAGACATCAATCAGATAGTTTTAGGGATGTTTTGAAAAATATTGAACATTGTGCAAAATTGAGAATTTTTCGCCTACCCGCTAGCATCGAAAATTTCAATTTTTGACCAAATTGTAATTGTGGAATTTTTCATCTATTTTGATTGGTAATCATTGTAGGATTGATGAGATATTATATAGACATCACTCGGATAGTTTTAGGGGTGTTTTGAAAAAAGTTGAAAAGTGGCCAAAATTGACATTTTTCTCTGACCCCGCGTACAGCCAAAATGTGCAATTTTTGACCAAATTGAAATTGTGGAATTTTTCATCTATTTTGATTGGTAATCATTGTAGAATTGATGAGATAACATATAGACATCAATCAGATAGTTTTAGGTTTGTTTTGAAAAATATTGAAAATTGTGCAAAATTGAGAATTTTTCGCCTACCCGCTAGCATTGAAAATGTCAATTTTTTGACCAAATTGAAATTGTGGAATTTTTCATCTATTTTGATTGGTAATCATTGTAGGATTGAGGAGATAACATATTTCCATTTTTTGACCAAATTGAAATTGTGGAATTTTTCATCTATTTTGATTAGTAATCATTGTAGAATTGATGAGATAACATATAGACATCAATCAGATAGTTTTAGGCATGTTTTGAAAAATATTTAAAATATTTAAAATTGAGAATTTTTCGCCTACCCGCTAGCATCGAAAATGTCAATTTTTTGACCAAATTGAAATTGTTGAATTTTTCATCTATTTTGATTGGTAATCATTGTAGGATTGAGGAGATAACATATAGACATCACTCGGATAGTTTTAGGGGTGTTTTGAAAAAAGTTGAAAAATGGCCAAAATTGACATTTTTCTCTGACCAAATTGAAATTGTGGAATTTTTCATCTATTTTGATTGGTAATCATTGTAGAAATGATGAGATAACATATAGACATCAATCAGATAGTTTTAGGTTTGTTTTGAAAAATATTGAAAATTGAGCAAAATTGAGAATTTTTCGCTTACCCGCTAGCATCGAAAATGTCAATTTTTAACCAAATTGAAATTGTGGAATTTTTCATCTATTTTGATTGGTAATCATTGTAGAAATGATGAGATAACATATAGACATCAATCAGATAGTTTTAGGGATGTTTTGAAAAATATTGAAAATTGAGCAAAATTGAGAATTTTTCGCCTACCCGCTAGCATCGAAAATGTCCAATTTTTGACCAAATTAAAATTTTGGAATTTCTGATCTATTTTGATTGGTAATCATTGTAGAATTGATCAGATAACATATAGACATCCCTCGGATAGTTTTAGGGGTGTTTTGAAAAAAGTTGAAAAGTGGCCAAAATTGACATTTTTCTCTGACCCCGCGTACAGTCAAAATGTGCAATTTTTGACCAAATTGAAATTGTGGAATTTTTCATCTATTTTGATTGGTAATCATTCTAGGATTGATCAGATAACATATAGACATCAATCAAGTATAAGTATAAGTCATTTCTATTTTTATTAGTCTTGTGATGTCTCTTTTCAGGAATTCTACATGTTTAGAAACTATTTTATTAGAAGTCCAATGCTCATGTTTAAAAGAAGCTGAACAGTGTCTTGATTATACAGGTTTACAGGGTATAGCTATTGCAGGTAACTAGTGGATGTTGGTAATATTTTGTATTTGACAGGAGAGGGGTGTGAGCCCCGGGGTTGGGGGTGGGGGGGGGGGGGGGGCAGAGAACTACTACCCCGACTTGGGTGGGGGTGTACGGTCAGGTCATCAAAACCCTGACCCTATCCCAGACCTAGAATTTTGATTTCACATATTGAATTTAAATCTTTTGTTTTCTGCTGGCATCATCATAATCATCCTCACTACTACTATCACCATCATCATCACCATAATAATCACCTTTACCACCACTATCATCATCATCATCATCATCATCATAATCATCCTCACTACTACTACTATTATCATCATCATCATCACCATAATAATCACCTTTACCACCACTATCATCATCATCATCATCATCATCATCACCCTCACTACTACTATCATCATCATCACCATAATAATCACCTTTACCACCACTATCATCATCATCATCATAATCACCCTCACTACTATCATCATCATCATTATCATCATCACCATAATAATGACCTTTACCACCACTATCATCATCATCATCATCATCATCATAATCACCCTCACTACTACTATCATCATCATCATCACCATAATAATCACCTTTACCACCACTATCATCATCATCATCATCATCATCATCTTCATAATCACCCTCACTACTACTATCATCATCATCATCATCATCATCATCTTCATAATAATCACCTTTACCACCACTATCATCATCATCATCATCTTCATCTTCTTCATCATCATCATCATCATCATCAGCATCATCATCTTCATCATCATCATCATTATGGTAGTTATTATCTACCACTATTATCCCTCAGATTGTTTTTCTGTGTATTGTAATGTTATCCACTCTTTGTCTTCAGATCCTTTGTTGTGGAATCCAGCCTTTTTCTTTAACAAACGAATATCAACAATTGAGATGATCAGAGATTACATTGATCTTTGTCAAGTCTACTGCACACAGCTGAGCACTGCTAAAGAGCATATTGAAAAGTTTAGTGGATATTTGTGAGTATATGTAATGTGGTGCACATTTCACATAATCTTTATTATCATTATCGTCATCAGCAAGTCTTACTGTTGTTAATGTAATGTAATGTAATGCAATGCCATGCCATGCCATGCCATGCCATGCCATGCAATGCAATGTAATGTAATGTAATGTGGTGCTTTAGCACATTTCACATACAACTCAATGCGCTTTACAATTATAGTTATTCTTTTTTCCTGTTTATTTTAAAGTTTAAAACGATTTTCTGATGTGAAGAACAGCATTGATGCTGCTACTACATATGAAGATATAATGGCAGCCCTAGAAACCTTGGAAACGGAAATTTCACAACTTTCTGTAAGTTAAAATTTATCATAAGATGTATAGTGCTTGAAATTCCTGTATGAACAGATAAGGTGACCCTCTTTTACTCCGACGAAGGGCTGAAGCTCGAAACGTCAGTAAAGTTATGTCAACATTTTTTACGGTGTTACAAATTTCATTATATTACCTATGGTTTATACACCTATTTCAATATTAACGTTGTCCATCTGGAATGGTTGATCTGAGACCAATAGGAATTGTGGGATTTCATTACATTGTACATCAAATACATTGTTTTAACCACACTTGAATGGTGCTGAATTACAGATAACAGTATTTCAGAAGTAAACATTAATATTCAAGTGTGATTAGAATA
>OX459097.1:7918453-7965953 GCA_949775045.1 Metridium senile | reverse complement strand
ACGTTTTTTTCTGCAGGGTGTTTCCTTGAATAACGCGGACCAGTCACATATTCACACTGCAAGGCTGCCACTAGACGAATATATGGAGAAAACGAGTACTGGCAATCACAGCTATTCCAGGGTATTAACAATAAATCAGGGTAAGTTCATTCAATTTCAATTTGTTAATCTAACAGTTTTAGTGGGTATTATTTAACAACCATTCGCCGAAGGCAAATACCGATAGAGCAGATTTTGTATGACTGAAAAGTTCAGTGCCGTGAGCTTTTTCTTTGTCGTGATGTTTCTAGAATTTTGACGTGCCTTGCCGTGCCTTGACCGCGTTCGTGACGTGTGCTTTTCACAGTCATACGAAAATTATATATATCAATTAAAAAAATTATATACATCAGTTAAAAAAATGGAATTACGGGCAAACCTCACAACATGGATTATTGGCATTTCGACATGACTTGCCGATTACATTATCTGAATTTCATATCGCGTCTTGGCCTCCTTGAATAATCATTGTGAGCACCTCGATTAATCATTTTTTGGGGCATGTTATCACAACCTTTTTAAAATAGGTGTATTCCTGCTAGCCTCCTATGCAGCCGCTCCTTTGTGTCACACAATACTCGTATTGCGTGACGACACAAAGGCGCGAGAGCATAGGAGGCTATATTCCTGCCTGGTTGAATACAACGAGAGCAGATCAGATTGCGAGATCTTCCTCTCCATAACATTATACAGTGGTACCTCTATAAAGCGGTCACCCTCTATCAGGCGGCCACAATAAAAAGTCCCAAATCTATTCCTATACCTATTCTATACCTCTATTCAGCGGCCAACCTCTATTAAACGGCCACTTTAAAAAGTCCCAAGGATGACCGCTTAATAGAGGTACCATAGCTGTATTTCAAATAGTTTAATGATAATTTGTTTCGTTGTAGTGTTTGATATTCTTCTCACTTACCACGAGACTCATGACTGGACCCAGGCCCTTCTTGCTGGTGTTCCTAAACGAAAAGGATTTCAGCCGAGAATCTCACAAACCACGGAGAATGAACAATAGAAAGGAAGAAATATTGGGGTTTTCGTCTCACACTGAAAAATGTCGGGACTCAAACTCATCTTGCTGGCGTTCTTAAGAAAAGGGGTTTTACTCTAACATTTCCGCAAACAATAGAATGGAGGAATCACAAGGGTTCCTAATCGACAGACTCTCGTTTTCCTCCAGACTTTCACAAACCAACGAAAATGAACAATAGAATGGAGGAAATACTGGGAATCTTAATTGAAAGGAGGTTTAAATCCGGCTCATCTCTGGGCTCAAACTATTCATGCTGAAATTCCAAGACGAAAAAGGGTTTCTTCTACAATGTCACGAGAATAGAGGGGTACCTAATCGACAATGCTTTTCAATCATCCACGCCTTACATTTAAGACTTTTGTGGACTTGGCGTTCCTAAACAAAAAGGGTTCAGCATTGCCGTTTCCAAATCGAATAAGGGACTAGGTACTAGTTTCTCTAATTAATGTAATTGCAAAATGATCCTTATAATTAAATAGAGCACATCAAGATATGTAAGATTCCTGAGTTTGGTTGCATTTGGTTGTATTCTGACCAAGATACAGCCTCATAACAATGCCTAAAAATAGAAGGAAATGAATGGTTCGGATGGACGCCTGTCCTTCCAATCCATACATTCCTTTGTATTTTGGGCAGTTTTGAATGGCTGTAACTCACTCAATATCCAACCAAAAGCACCAAATCTCAGGAATCTTACATATCTTGATCTGCTCTTTTATATTATGAGGTTCATTTCTTAATTACATTAATTAGCGAAATTAGTACCCAGTCCTTTACTCGTTTTGGAAAAGGCCAATTGCATACGCGAACAATCATCACAATAACACAAAGTTTTAAGTCATTTTTTAATTCAATTTCTGTAACACATGTACAGCGAACTTGAACTAAAACAATAAGGTAGGGTTCTCTTTGGAAACCATGGATATAACATATGCATAGGTGGATCTTCACATTAGGAAATATACATATCATTACTATGTCCTGAACAAATACAGCTATTTCAAAAAACGTAGAATACTGCATACTGAATAGTTCATTGCAAGACTGAAATGCATTTTGGGTCATGTAATATTGTTTAAAGTAAATGATAATTAGTTATTTTATTCTTAGTGCATTCCATTCAAAACAATATACAAGCTAGTTACAGGGGGTAATTATCGCTGTATATGTATTATTTACTATGAATCAATGAGACCCACAATGTCCTTTGGTCTTGGAATGCACTATTCAGTATTCAACGTTTTTTGAAATAGCTGTATACATATACCGTATTTATTCGAATAAGCGCCGCGGCGCTTATTAAATGTTTCTCGATCCCACTGTCCCCTTCTTGATCAGAACTACGAATATTGGGGAGATAACTTAATGGGCGAGCGGGGAAATATAATTACTTTGAACCGAAGATATAGCTTTTGATAAAAATGTATTTCCAATGCGGTTTTAGAGTAACATTATAGCGTTGAAGTGCGGCGCTTATTCGAGGGCGGCGCTTATTCGAGTAAATATGGTATTATTACTATGGGGTGTTAATAATCGAATACGCTATCAATAGCCACCCCTTCCTCCACGGAATCCACCTCTAAATCCACCACCACCTCTACCCCCTGTAAACCCTCCTCCTCCTCCTCCTCCTCCTCGGAAACCACCTCCTCCACCACGGTAGTGACGTGGACCTTGGTAGCCTCGCTTTTGCGCTACAAAACCACCACGTGATCCTCTTCCAAAGCCCCTGGAAAATAGAAGAATAGCAAAACATTATTCATACAACAAAAACCGCGTTATTACTTTGTTAAGGGTATGTAAATGCATCAGCATTTACAGTGAGGATACTCGAACCGTTAACACTTGACTTTTTCTCTGAACTGTTCCAAAACCTCTTATAATGAAGCATTGAGTTCAAATGCACTAAGTGTTTACAATAACTCTTATTTCTTATCTATTCGGTCATGGGATGTGGGTTAAAAAAAGTAACCAAAAAAGTGTTCAAGGTTTGAATGTCCTCACTAAAATAGGCATCGTGGTAGAACTTACCCTCGTCCACGATGTCCCCCATGGAACAGTGGCTGTGGTGGTGGACCCCCCTGGCCTCCCTGTACAAACTTGCCAGCGTTGTTTCTGGAAAGTGCCTTGATAGTGCTAATAACACGTTCATCGGCGTGAGATGGCTGCGAGATGGACGGCGGGTCGGATGCTGCTTGGATCAATAATACATCGATAGCTTGTCGTAAGGCTACGATCATTGCGGCTTGTTTATGAGGCATACGAAGTCGAATCCTGTCGAAAGTAAATAAGATTGAAATACAAAACGAAAGCGTTCAATTGGATCAATAATACATCGATAGCTTGTCGTAAGGCTACGCCGGATCATTGCGGCTTGATTATGAGGCATACGAAGTGGAATCCTGTCGAAAGTAAATAAGATTGAAATACAAAACGAAAAAGATAAATTACCAATATAAAAAATCATTGTTTTACGTCTAAATATACGGGGATCCGTTACCGAATCTCCCTAGCCAGTGGTTTATACATTAGTTTTCGACACCAGTTACAGTTAGTTACATCGGAAACCCCTCTAGTGCCGCAATTACCCCTATTTTATTTAAGACATTTAGGGACCAGACTCCCCTTAAGACCTTTTAAGGCTTTTAAGACGTTTTAAGGCTCTTAAAAGAGCCCTTCATTTGCAATTGGGACACCCCTGACAAATTTCTGGATCCGCCACTGGACACACTCACTACACCTACATTAAATATTTTAGCACACAACACTGCTCACATGTAGCCTGAGAAAACAGACGTTCTTTCGCTCTTCGCGGGGGGAAGAGGATCGAAAGAACGTCTGTTTTCTCAGGCTAATCACATGTTGATTTAATAGTTCGAGTTGTCCACGTACCAATCGTCAATCGTGATGATTCCCTTTTCAGAAGTCACTTTGCTCGTACTAAATAACAGCAACTGTAACGGGTTCACCATCGACATCTGTTTACAAGAGACTGCACGGGTTCGTATCTTCTCGCCAAACACGAAGAAAGGCGTTGGGAAGATATAATCTCTGTTAGTGCAGTTGACAGATGACTTGTGGACTAGAGCAGCCTTGCCTTCAGTGGTTATCACTTTACGTTTCTCACGGTGCATACAGACGTTTGGGTAAAGACCAAGGCAGAGAAGTGCTACAACCTATCAATGTGATAGAAGATATAAGTTTGCAATAGACAATGGAACTATTGGTGGTGGTGGTGGTAGTGATGATGATTATGACGATGGTGATGATAATGGCATTAGCGAGGTGGTGGTAATGGTAATGATGATATGGTGGTGGACGTGGTTGTAGAGACCAAGGCAGAGAAGTGCTACAACCTATCAATGTGAGAAAATATATAAGTTTGCAATAGACAATGGAACTATTGGTGGTGGTGGTGGTAGTAGTGATGATGATGACGACGATGGTGGTAGTGATGATAATAATGGCATTAGCGAGGTGGTGGTAATGGTAATGATGATGTGGTGGTGGCAGTGATGATAATAATGGCATTAGCGAGGTGGTGGTAATGGTAATGATGATTATGACGATGGTGATGATAATGGCATTAGCGAGGTGGTGGTAATGGTAATGATGATATGGTGGTGGACGTGGTTGTAGAGACCAAGGCAGAGAAGTGCTACAACCTATCAATGTGAGAAAATATATAAGTTTGCAATAGACAATGGAACTATTGGTGGTGGTGGTGGTGGTAGTAGTGATGATGATGACGACGATGGTGGTAGTGATGATAATAATGGCATTAGCGAGGTGGTGGTAATGGTAATGATGATGTGGTGGTGGTAGTGATGATAATAATGGCATTAGCGAGGTGGTGGTAATGGTAATGATATGGTGGTGGTAGTGATGATAATAATGGCATTAGCGAGGTGGTGGTAATGGTAATGATGATGTGGTGGTGGCAGTGATGATAATGGCATTAGCGAGGTGGTGGTAATGGTAATGACGATATGATGATGGTGGTAGTGATGATGATATTGGCATTAGCGAGGTGGTGGTAATGGTAATGATGATTACGACGATGGTGATGATAATGGCATTAGCGAGGTGGTGGTAATGGTAATGATGATTACGACGATGGTGATGATAATGGCATTAGCGAGGTGGTGGTAATGGTAATGGTGATATCGTGGTGGTAGTGATGATAATGGCATTAGCGAGGTGGTGGTAATGGTAATGACGATATGATGATGGTGGTAGTGATGATGATATTGGCAGTAGTGAGGTGGTAGTGGTGGTCATGGTGGTGGTAGTGATGATATGATGATAGCAGTAGTGAGGTGGTGGTAATGGTAATGACGATATGATGGTGGTGGTAGTGATGATGATATAGGCAGTTGCGCGGTGGTGGTAGTGGTGGTCATGATGGCGATAATGGTGGTGGTGGTGGTGGTAAGGATGATAGCAGTAGTGAGGTGGTGGTAATGATGATACGATGGTGGTGGTGGTAGTAGTGATGATGATTATGCTTGTGATGGTTATACGTATGGGTGGCGATTACAGGTTGGTTGGTCGTGGTGGCTCACTAAATCCCACAATGCAGCACTGAATAAAGTTTTGCACTTACCATATCAAGTTTGGAGTCTGGTCCACTGTAGTTAAATGGTTCTGGATGCATGCAATCTAGAATCACAATTTGATATAAGACGTATAAAATAAGATATTTCTCATATATATCACATATACTTGATGATATACAGTCATTTATAAAATGTCCTACCTTCTGGATAATTTGCATTGCAGAGAAGATTCTTTAGCTGCATCTGTACACAAAATAAATATATATTAACGTAGTTCGGAGATTATGGATTCCTTCGTTAGAATGTTTTTAAACTTTTTCTACATAAAAAATAACATAGGTAGAAAACGATATCAATTGTTTTGAAGATTCAAAAAGATTATGAAATCAAATTACCGCGCTATTTAAGGAGCTCCACTACTGAAGCGAAAAAAGCTGGTAAAATTCAACAATTCTATAGATGTGGTCGAGTGGGATTGGCACTAGTCTCCTTTAAGACTCCTCTTTGTCATTCTGTAGTTTGTGCGAAGCTAAAAAGCCCCTGAGAAAATCATTATTTTTGCTTGATTTGCCTTTAGCACTTTTGTTGTTATTTTCTTGAACAAGATGTGCGCGAGCGTGATGCGCAATAACAAGGGCCCCGTACTACCTTAATATGGCACATAACCAGTGACATCCACAAAAGATATCCTGCGTCATATCTGGATGTGATGCAGGCTAACAATAGCCTGCAAACAGGCGTTCTGTCGGGTTTTGGGGAGAAATCGGGTTTTGGGCTTAACGGGCGAACATAAAGGAAGCGAAGGGGATTTTTGGCTAAGCTCCATAGTTCGCGCGGTCAAAAAGTAACACAGGAAGACCAAGATCCTAAATTCTCCAAAAAGCCAAAAAACGCCTTTTCTGCAGGCTAGGCTAACAAAGGAGTTAATATTCCATTTTACCAAACATTCACATGAATCCATTCATAGCTGTTTCTTACCTTTGCTTCGGATGTCATTCGCAAAGTGGACATGTTCAACTGATGGCTGTCACAGAAACTCCTTTCAGATGACTCATCAACAGATCTGCACAAAACACAAGAAATAATTATATATATTTCGAATGACTTGGTACTGTTTTGAATCATCACCATCTTTAAAATACCATCACCATCTTTCAAATATCATCACCATCTTTCAAATATCATCACCATCTTTCAAATACCATCACCATCTTTCAAATATCATCACCATCCTTCAAATATCATCACCATCTTTCAAATATCATCACCATCTTTCAAATATCATCACCATCCTTCAAATATCATCACCATCTTTCAAATATCATCACCATCTTTCAAATATCATCACCATCTTTCAAATATCATCACCATCTTTCAAATATCATCACCATCCTTCAAATATCATCAGTGGTTTTGAATTGGGTAGAAACGTACGTAGCAATGCGTTAGCCGATTTGGTCTATTGTCCATGTCATTTCCATTATCATGTCATTTCCATTATCATTATTATTATTATTATCATCCTCATAATCCATTAATCTAACCATTATTACCATCAACAACATATGTTTACCTTGCATCCTCCCATGCCTGGTGGGCGCTCAACATAGCGATGTGATCACTATGACGTGTACCAGAAAACTTCTTATGGACCCAGCCCAGTCTCCTACGGTCAGAAGGGGTCTCAAAAGGCTCTGGGAAACTGGTGCTCGCAGCAATGGTGCTAGTGGCATCACCACACCTGATCACAAAACAAAGTTCAATTAAGATTAAAAACAGCTGAAATTTAACAGGCATATTTATTATTTAAGATAAATCCAAGCAAAATAATTTTACAACGTTTCGAAGTCTCCATGACTTCTCCATAGGAATAAATGAGACTCTGATTTCGCTTGTATTTATTTTAAATTGTATAACTAGAGGTTCTAATAATAAATAATGATAACTTTTTTAACGTCGCAATCTTCTAGCTGGACGCAGTGCGTCCTACTAGTCGGGGAGACTCACTCACACTCACTACCTCTACGTTTAATATTTTGCACACAACTTGGCTCACATGTTCATTTTTGCCGAGGGAGGGAAACCGGATCACCCGGAGAAAAACCCTTGTGGCATAGAGAAGAACACATCAAACAAATTCAACTCACATATAATCCATGCCCGAGCCGGGACTCAAACCTGGACCACAGTGGTGAGAGCTCTCACCGCTAGGCCACCCATGCCACCCACGCCACCCATCAAATCTTTAATTTAAATTTGTATTTTTACCGATAAACAATAATTGTTTCAAGAAGGATTATAACTTTGAATTTGTTCCATATGTACTTACTGGAAAATACAGCCAAGGATAACCATCTTGCCCAGTCTTGGTTCAATTGGTAACTTAGCCAACATGTATCCCAGGGGTGTAAGGTTTTGGTTGGTGTCAAGGGCTTCCATATCTGATAAACATAAACAATCCTTGAGCCGGGAGTGATGGAGATGATATTTGCAATGGTGATAATGATATTGGCAATTTAGAGTGATACCGACGATGAGCCAAAGAGCATGATATTATGATAATGACATTGATGATGATTATATTGATTATGATGATATTGATTATGATGACAATATTGATATTGATAAGGATGATGATATTGGTAATGATGACAATATTGATATTGATAAGGATGATGATATTGGTAATGATGATAATACTGATAATGACATTGATAATGATGATACTGATGACATTGATAATGATAATAAACAAGATGATGGATTCTTAAAGATAATGATGTAACGAAAATGATGATGAATAGTAAGTTGAAAGATGATAGTTACATTTGGTAATGATGATGGATAAAAAGATTGTTGTTAAACGAACATGGGTGCATGTATTGATGATGACAATGTTGATGATGGTAATGTTGATGATGGTAATGTTGATGATCATGGTAATGTTGATGATGGTAATGTTGATGATGGTAATGTTGATGATGATGGTAATGTTGATGATGGTAATGTTGATGATGGTAATGTTGATGATCATGGTAATGTTGTTGATGGTAATGTTGATGATGGTAATGTTGATGATGGTAATGTTGATGATCATGGTAATGTTGATGATGGTAATGCTGATGATGGTAATGTTGATGATGGTAATGTTGATGATGGTAATGTTGATAATGGTAATGTTGATGATGGTAATGTTGATGGTAATGTTGTTGATGGTAATGTTGATGATGGTAATGTTGATGGTAATGTTGATGATGGTAATGCTGATGATGGTAATGCTGATGATGGTAATGTTGATGATGGTAATGTTGTTGATGGTAATGTTGATGATGGTAATGATGGTCATGTTGATGATGGTAATGTTGATGATGGTAATGTTGATGATCATGGTAATGTTGTTGATGGTAATGTTGATGATGGTAATGTTGATGATGGTAATGTTGATGATCATGGTAATGTTGATGATGGTAATGCTGATGATGGTAATGTTGATGATGGTAATGTTGATGATGGTAATGTTGATAATGGTAATGTTGATGATGGTAATGTTGATGGTAATGTTGTTGATGGTAATGTTGATGATGGTAATGTTGATGGTAATGTTGATGATGGTAATGCTGATGATGGTAATGCTGATGATGGTAATGTTGATGATGGTAATGTTGTTGATGGTAATGTTGATGATGGTAATGATGGTCATGTTGATGATGGTAATGTTGATGATGGTAATGTTGATGATGGTAATGTTGATGATGGTAATGTTGATGATGGTAATGTTGATGATGGTAATGTTGATGATGGTAATGTTGTTGATGGTAACGTTGATTGTGAAAAACTAATGTTGATGAAGATGCTCATGATGGTAATTCAGAGAACTAGGCTAAAACTAAAGTTGCATAAATGGAAGTTTATACGTCCTATTCTTTTACAACTAATGCTCACCCTTCAACATCGCTACAGATTCTACAACAGCATCCAGAGGTGGTGGTTCAATAGCACTGTTAAGAAACTCCTTGATATCACCCAGCTTAAGCAGCTTGATCGACAGAGCCAACTCATGAAGAGGTGTTCGTAGGATTTCAGGAGTAGCATGCTCGGCAAGCCTTTCTGTTCTTGCTCTGCTGCATAGATGGAAAGCAAATCCTGGTCTAACACGACCTGCACGGCCACGGCGTTGTTCCATGTTTGTACGTGATGCCCAGACGGTAGCGTAGTTGGTCATGTTGTTGTGTGAAGTAAAAAGCTTCACTTTGGCTCTGTAGAAAGAAAGAGAATTACGAAATTTGCATAGTTATGCGAGTGTAAAATAAAAGCGTCCAAACGGCAATAGGGTTAAAATATAGTAGTAGTATATGGCCTTAAATCTACTCTTATAATTTTTACTCCGACGAAGGACTAAATCTTGAAACGTCAGTAAAGTTAAGTCAACATTTTTTACGGTGTTACAAATTTCATTATATTACCTATCGTTTATATCAAACACCGACGCAGCCTATATTAGTTTACTCGCTAGTTTCCATTCTTATAATTACACACAATGCTACTGAAGTACAACTTTAATATTCATGTACAAATATTATTATTTTTTTGTTTTTCTGTTTTATCGTTTTCTTACTTGACTGAATCGATGACAAAGACAACATCGTCAATAGTAATGCTGGTTTCAGCTATATTTGTGGAAAGGATGATCTGGAAAAAAGAAAAAAATAACACTGTTACAATTGTCATTATTTTTGCAGTGATCCACTTCCCTTTCCCAATCATCTTTGTATCATCATCACTATTTTTTATTTCTTTATTTTTTTTACTAGAGCCATTATTTTATCAACAGTTTTCTCATCACAATCATCACCAACGTCATTATGTAATTAATAACATACTCGCCTAATCATCATTACCATTTGAACAATTGTCATTATTATTGGTAGTAATCACTCCTTGCATCATTTCTTTTGTTGTCACTATGCATTTTTTAGTAACATATATCTTGCTTATGTTTGTGGATAAATATTTAATCAGATTCCACACATGGGATGAGTATGGGGATAGGATGAGTATTGGTTAATCTGACAGTGAAATGCATGAGCTCATACATGTGCTAGAACATACATTTATGGTTGTAAGGATGAGCAGTTTAATTAACACTAGTCTTTAGGGGCCGGTTGTACAAAGCCTGAATAAGTTATCCATCGAGTAAACACTCTCAAGTTTATAGAATTTGTATGTTTTTTATACACTGGATAAAGATGTATCCGCTGGATAGTGCTTTTCAGGCTTTGTACAATGGCCCCAGGAGTTTAGGTGTTAAATTGATGTCATTATGGTAGATTACAAACGTGTTTCATACCCCAATCATCGTCATAATGTCCTACCTTTGTGACACCTTCAGGGACAGGCTCAAAGACTCGCCTCTGATCTTCTCTTGGGATTTGTGAATGTAAAGGTAGCAGACGATACTGTGGACCTCCTGTGAAATGATAAACATTAGTATATACCACCGATACCCCCAAAAATACAATTGTACATCTGTAATAATTCACAATTTGAACTTATGTAAAAAACAGTTTTTATCATTGATACTGGACAAGTACATCTGTAAAAAATCGAAATCTGTACATTTTCGTTTCCAAACCTGTTAAGAAGTCATGTTCAAAGCAAAAAGAAAAATCGGTGGTACTTAGACAAACATTTATGATCGCTTTGGCTAGTCTTTTTTTAAACTACATGCAAGTATCCTCGGAAACCCAGGGGTTTCTTAGTGAGGACGTGAGGGATTGGGAGTTTTCTCCCATCCCAAAGGCCTCCAGGGATGACAAGCAACCAGACAACTAAATTCATCAGCATTATCACTATCACTGTATCCGCAACTTACCAAATTGTCGATGATTTGATAGATGTTTATGTAAAGCAAAGATTAAGTTCCATCCTGGTAAGAAAATGAGCACAGCTCCTGGAACACCTAGATTACTAATGTAATCAAGAAGAGCCTGGAATATAAAATAACACAGTCAATGAATACAAACATTGAAGATCGGCCTATATTATAAGGGAGTTGCTATTAGGGTCAAAAAACAGTATTTTGGTTTCTCTGTTCCCCTCCGTAAAACTTGACATTTTTTATTGTGACCAAGATACAGATCGGTATCTGTGATGTTAACATGCAATTATCGTACAATATTCTATAGTTAAGGCAAACATTACTCACCTCAATCAGCTCAAAAGACATTTCTCTTTCAGTGAGCTGTGCCATTGAGTTTTTAGTTTGGAATGAGTATTGATCACTGCAAATGTTGTTACAGTTTTCCTGAAAGATTTACAAATAAGAAATATTAAATAAATGATAATCCAAGCAAAACTTATTTGTATTAGGTAGTCTATGTATACATACCTCTTCATCGTCACCCTCATCATCCCGCTTTCTCTTTTTCTCTGGTATTGGTGGCACGAATCCCAACATTTGAATAACATCTTCCAAATAATACTCTAAGGAGTCAAAGAAATTACAAGCAATTTACTAGAGCAGGAAAGCATAACAAGAGTTCTTACTGTTACTAGCGCTTGTCTTTACAGCTGCCATGGCTATGACATTCATCAGTAAAACATTTTGATTATTGCATAGCTCAAATTTGATGACAAAAACAAATTATATAATAAAAACAGTTAACAGAAGTTCTGATTAAAATCTCAAATATTCAGCCCGCGTTGCAAGCATTTCTTGCCAAGGTTTTAGTAAGATCTTGGATGATCTTACCAGATCTTACAAGATGCTCAATCTCACAAAGTTTTTCAAAATCTCATTGCTGACATGCTTTACACTGTACCTTGAACAGGGAACGATCTCCCTTCAATCTCAATGATTGGACAGTTACCAAAGTATTCAGTAAACATTTGTGTATCAATAGTTGCAGACATAAGTATAACACGCAGGTCTGGATATGTTTGGAGCATTCTTTGTAACACAACAAGAATAAAGTCAGTCTGCAAAGAAGAAGAGGAATTCAAAATAATTTTTATGTGATCCAATTAATGTTCCAATAGAGGCATAATGAAGAACATTCTAATTTAACTTTCATAAATGGTAACGTCATAACTATCAACATCATCATTGGAGTTAGCGTCTCATTTTTATCATCAACAACATCACTATAGTGTCAACTTATATCAATCATCATCATAACCATTAACATCATCCCCATCACTACCATCATCATCACCATCATCACCTTCATCATCACCACCAACGCCATTATCACCATAACTACCACCATCATTACCATCATTGCAATCATCATCACCACTATCACCATCATCATCCCCAACACCACCACTATTATCACCATCACTACAACTATCACCATTGCCACCACCATCACCACTACGTACTGCCACTATCACCATCATTATCATTATCATATTATACATACATTGATATCTCTTTCGTGGATCTCATCAACAACCACATGTGATACACCATGAAGACCATTTTCCAGTTTCCTCAGCAAAACACCTGGCAATAAAATGCTGAATTATAAATAAATTCATTTTCACCTGTTTCAGCTCTTGACTCAAACACAATGTTGAACTTACCAACGGTACAAAAGAAGATGGAAGCATGACTGCGAGGAAGCACTGAGTCAAAGCGCACAGAATAACCAATGCTTGAACCAATGGGCTCATTTCGTTCAACTGCTACACGTTCAGCAACACTGATAGCACTGATTCTACGGGGCTGTTGACCAACAAATATTATTGTCAGTATGAACTACTGTATTATAGAGCATACTCAAGGAAATATCTTGACTCTGGAATAGTTCAAACTTGAAGTAACAGGATCTGTGACTTTGGCAGTATAAATTGCTTACATTAAAATCCCTCAATCTGATTGGTTGATACGTCGCAATAGGAGGTTAAAAATAGAACTTCTTTGGAAATATTCATACTATTTGTATTGTTACTGTGCGCATGCTCAAGGAAACATCTTAACTCTAGAATAGTCCAAACTTGAGGTACAGGATCTGTGACTTTGGCACATGAGCAGTATGAACTGCTAAAATTAAAATCTTTCAATCTGATTGGTTGATACGCTGCAATAGGAGGTTAATGATAGAACTTCTATGGAAATATTCGTCTTCACAGACGTTATTGATCACAGAATAAAATCAAAAACTTAAATTATTTCATATTGAGTTATAAATGTAATATGTTCAATAGCTGTTATAATTACAGTTATATGCAAATGATTTTGAACAATGGGTTGAAGTCGAGGCTTTCGGGCGAAAACAAAAGGTTTGCCCGAAAGCCTCGATTTGAATCCATTGTTTGAAATCATTTGCATATAACTGTAATAACAGCTATTTTGTTCATAGACATGAAAGATTCAAAGTAATTTTCATGAAAATATAGCTAGTCAGTTATAGCAAGTTGAAAATCGCAATTGTTATTTACGGGTCAGTGATTACACATTTCATGTCAAGAATAATATATCATTATATCTATACCCTATAAGGTGAGAACAGAGTATGAGAGGTTAGATGTATTGGGTTACCTGTGTGACAACCACGGTGCAATTTGCACCTCTTCCACTAGTAAGATACTCATCCAGGATGAACTGAGGAACCTATAAAAAGGTATGGAAGGTATTGGTAAGGATTATGGTATTCAAAATAAAGATTAACGCAAAGTTTAACATGTAACAATGTTTCGAAGTCACTGACTCTCAAGAATTTAATTAAAATATATTATGCTAAACACTCAAAATCTAGATCACAACATCCAATAAAGATCATTTATTCATCCATTTGTTCATTTATCTGCCAATCCATTTATATTGTCAATTACCCCATTCATTCATTCATTCTTCCTTTTATTTATTCATTCCTTCCTTCCATCTTAATACAAATTTGGATGATGATCCAGAAGATGTCAGAACTAATACATCGATTATGATTATCATCATCATAACAAAAACTATGTGATGATGAGAAATATAATAATAATAATAATAATAATAATAATAATAATAATAATAACAACAACAACAACAACAATAATAATAATAATAATAATAATAATAATATAATCACAATGATAATAATAATAATAATAATAATAACAATAATAATAATAATAATAATAATAACAATAATAATAATAATAATAATAATAATAATAATAACAATAATAATAATAATAATAATAATAATAATAACAATAATAATAATAATAATAATAATAATAATAACAATAATAATAATAATAATAATAATAATAATAATAATAATAATAATAATAATAATAATAATGCAGTACTAAGGCATTACAAAAGTTTTCTTCTAGCAAAAAAAGGAAATGGGTACAAATACAGGAGATTTCCATATACAGCTGTAGATACTACATTTTATCCCACATTATATAAAATACAGAATTCTTGAAAGCTGTTGTATATTCGGCAGTATTCAACTGCCTGTTCCCATGAGACACTGCAGGTTCTGTTTATTTTATATGATGTGGGATAAAACAGTTATACAATGTTTTCTCGTGACATACCGTGAAATACATATAGAAATTATGAATATAGGATATTTTAATTATTTCCATATATCGATACATTTTTATATCTCTGAACAATATGAAATTTAGTAACTTTGTTTATATTTATATTTATTTTCCTTTTTAAAACATTTTTATTAATTATATAGATTTAGCTTAGATTTCATTCCATGTACTGTATATAGAATTTTATCAATCATATTTTTTTTTTCCTTCTAAAATTGTAAAGCGGTGTTGAGCTTTTGTAATTGTCACTATATAAAATAAAGTTATTATTATTATTATTATTATTATTATTATTATACCGTGAATATCCCACTACTCACTTGTATTTTCTTTGCATACATACTCACCTAAAGGCTCATGTGTATGCTAGAAAATACAAGTGACTTAATGGCACACCATGGCATGCCACTTGAAACCGTATGTACATGTCGTGTACCTGTGTTGTTTTACCACAGCCAGTAGCTCCCTTGATAACAATGACTCTATTCTCATGTATAGCCTTAAGCACAGTATCTTTATAGTTAAAAACTGGAAGGGAATTACGCTGGTCAAGCATACTCTGGTAAGTTTGATCTGTTTGACACTTTTGCTGAAATTCATTCTGGTAATCTTGACTTGTTGGTATTGGTTCCTGGAATAGTATAATTATACAGTAAGTATCAAAATTCCAACAATTAGTTTGAAGGATATTTTTTCAGAAATATCAATGGTGCTTTATTCAAATACATGTACATAATAGAGCGTTTTCGTATAATCCACTTAGTTTTAAAATGCAAATGTGAATATGTGTAAAATAACATGCTAATTAGGTGTGTGTGTGATAAATTGCTTAAGTGAGTCGCGGCTTTAAATAATCAAAATAAAACATGATTGACAAAAACATTTATAGATTTGCTCGAAACTACTTTTATCAATGTTTTCCACAGTGGCTTTTGGCTTAAGGGAAAAAATGAAAGCAAATAGCTACACGCACACCTCATTAGCATTTTATTTCACAAATATTCTCATTTGCATATTCTCATCATATTTTAATAGTGGCCACAATTAAATGTACAGTCGATAATCTTTTGAAAGAAAAGTACCTCAAAACTTCCGATAAGAAAAAAATTCATTTCCTGGAAATGCCTATAGTCTTACCTGATACTGTTCAGCACCTTCAATTATCATTGGCTGACTTATCCATGGATTCCAGTTCATATCTGGTGGTGTCCATTCTATAACACCTTTCATTTCACCAGGCTTCTCAACATCAAACTTACTTCCTGGTGGCAGAACCAGGGAGACTTCTTCATCTGGGTTTTGAGGCTAAATGTACAAGGTTTAAGATAAAGTATTTGTTTTAGAATTTGAATGATTAACCAATCAATTGACATGCAGTCCTTATCAGAGTGTCAATCAATAGAGGATCCATATTGATAATAATTTGGTACATTCAACTGAATTGGTTATCCTGCTAAAATTTGTTGTTAAAAGTAATAACATATCATATATTTATGTATTCTGTCAATGAATCAATACATCAATCAATCAATTAGTCAATGAATCAATAAATCAATTAGTACATCAATTACAGTAATCAATCAATCAGTACATCAATGAATCAATACATCAATCAAACAATCAATCAGCCAGGCAGCTGGCATTCATTCAATAATCCATCCATAACCTAACAATTTGATCAGTCATTTCATTAACCACACAATCATGACATCAACAATCACTTCATTATAAACAGCTGTACCTAGAAATAGTAAATAACCAACAAATCACTATCATTGTCAGGTAAATATTTTTACCTTAAAAAGGTCAAGAGATTAGTGTATCAATATTGACTGTAGAGGAATAACACCAGACTATATCTTTGAAGCACATTATTTGACTTCCCCAGTGATATTTCTGTATCAAATCAAATAAAACCAGTGTCACAAGAACAGTAAATTTCATTCCATTTTATAATAATATTATAACCTTCGTTTTCTATCAAAGCATAGAAAGTAAAGGTTATCATTCTTTTTTTTTTTTGTGACAATGGATTTATTTGATTTGTGGAGGTCCAGCATTATTGTTTAAAATCATTATTCCACACTAAAAATGTAATATATGTTGTGGTATGTCATTAGTTTTTTCATACATTCATCTGTTCAGTCATTCATTCCTTTCTTTTATCTGACTTTTTCATTATTTCATACTGTTATTATTCCTTCCATCTATTGATTGATTCATTCTTTGTTTCATTTATTCATCACATGATTATTTCTTTCCTTTTTTCCTTTTTTCCACTCATCCATCCATCCATTCCTTTTATCTTCATTTTTCATTCTTTTGTTCTGTTATTATTCCTCCCATCTATCAATTGATTCATTCTTTTTTTCACTTTCTTTCATTTCATTTCATTCTCCCATTTTCTATTCTTCAATCCATTCATTTCTTCATTCCTATGGGTTATTTCTCAGTATCCTTCTCTTTATTCATTCACTTCCTCCTGTATTCAAGATTGAAACACTGATCAAACTGTTATATATTCATTCTATTTACTCTTCCATTCTTTCATGTTCTTTAGTTGATCTTTTATCAATCTAGTAATCTTTGAATATGTTGCCATGTACTTAACCACCACACTGTACCTTTAATCTTTCATTCTTTCCCTTCCTCACTTCTCAAACTCATTGCACACATATTTTGCATTTCCACAATACCATATTTAAACTATGGAATAACATTTTATAATTATAATAATATAGTATATATTTGTGTTTTTTTTTTTCTACAATGTTGTACATGCTTTGACTTATTCAAGCTAAGTGCTCAGCTGTACTTGTCTAGTACTTTTATGTATATTTATTCTTTGCTTCAAAGATCTAGTCCAGTATCATTCAACTATGTCTTGTACCTAAGACAGCATTTAGAACCAAATCTATTCACACAGGTTGAACATCTTGTTAAGATCTATCTTGTAAGATCTGGTAAGATTGATCATCCACAATCTTACTAAAACCTTGGCAAGTAAATTTCTTGGAAGGAAATTGGAAAGATCTTAATAATTAAATCTTGTCAGAAACTTGAAAGTTCATGCAAGTTGTTGCAGATATTGAGTGTTACATGCCATTGAACATCTTGTTAAGATCTATCTTGTAAGATCTGGTAAGATTGATCATCCACAATCTTACTAAAACCTTGGCAAGTAAATCTCTTGGAAGGAAATTGGAAAGATCTTAAATTTAATAATTAAATCTTGTCAGAAACTTGAAAGTTCATGCAAGTTGTTGCAGATATTTAGTGTTACATGCCATTGAAGATCTTGTAAGATCTTGCCAGGATCTTTCATGATCTTACATGGATCTTGGTAAAATGTTCAACCTGGGCAAAACAGATTTTCTTCTTGTTGTTGTTCTCATTGTTTAGGTTAATGATGGTTAATGGTCTCCCTGATGCAAGTTATTGAGTGTAGTGTGTACTGATATTATTTTTACATCCCAAGTGAGTATTTTACATCCCCAATGCAGGTAAGTGAATGTAATATAAGCCAATCATTGAGTGTGGTCACAGCCAGAGTTTTAAAACGTCCCTCTGATGCAGGTTAGTGAGTGTAGTGTGTATACGTTTTACATCCTCAGTGGTTCTTTTACATCCCCCAATGCAGGGTAGTGAATGTAAGCCAATCACTATAAGCCAATCATTGAGTGTGGTCACAGCCAGAGTTTTAAAACATCCCTCTGATGCAGGTTAGTGAGTGTAGTGTGTATAAGTTTTATGTTCTCAGTGGTTCTTTTACATCCCCCAGTGCAGGTTAGTGAATGTGGTGTGTACTAGTATCTTTTTAATTCAAGTGTCACCCTGGTGCAGTTTAGTGAATAATCAATTACCTCAGGTATAGGTTGTATACCAAGATCTTGTAGAAGGTTGTTCAACTGTTGCTCTAACTCAGGACTTATTCCTACGTCATATGGCTCTATCTGTTATGGAAAAAAAGTTAAAAACAAATGATAAAATTTATGGATTTATGTATGCTGTAATAGGTGATAAACAAGAGCGAGTGTTTGGAGCCCGGCTGATCAAACATGAAGCACAAGTTTTTGATCTGACTTCTCAGTCGCATTATAATTCATTTGTTTTTGAATCTCCCAAGGCTAAAACATATGGTAACAAATTTATACAGTGTCTTGATCAGTGTCTTGATCAGTGTCTTGATCAGTGTCTTGATCAGTGTCTTTTTCAGTGTCTTAATCAAGAATCAAGACCTATGCATGTGACTGAAATGCAAAGTTGTTATTGGTCCCTGAGATATTGAATTATTAATGATTTTGAGAAGTATATTTCTACATCTCAGCTGACAATTTGCACACAAAGGCTTTAAAAAAATATCAATAAGACAATATACATGTATCTTGATTTGATTATAGCTGTAATTGCCTGTGTAAAATGTACACTTTTGTCTCAAAATATCACTCTCAAAAATCAAATGCATATCATGCACAGACTACAACTAGTACTTTGCATACTTAGCATACCATATGTGCTGATGTAAATTTGACCTTCTAAAATTTACTTTAAAGTCTTAAAATCGACCACATAATGTAAAACGTTTTATTTCTATTAAAATCATTATATATTTCATAAGTAAGGCCTGTTGTACAAAATATAGATAACTTACGTCATCTGTTTTTCGTTTTTTGGCCTGTGTTTGACCTGGTTCAGCAGCCTCAATAGCACCAATATGAAATAACTGACGAACAAGACTTAGAGAACAATCTATAGCTGCTTGTTTCTTGGTGGAGGCAGTACCAGTACCACGGACAGCTGTATGAAGATAAAACAGCAATATCAGTACTTATAAGATTCATGAATAATTATAATGAACAGGTTCCCATTTAAATCTGTACTTTCCCATTTAAATATGTACTTATACAAATTGTGTTGATGTGTGCTTAACACACAGATCAACCAATCAGAGTATATTATTTCTGAAGTGAACTCCTCTGATTGGTTGATCTGTGTGTTTAACACACATCAACAAAATTTGCATAAGTACAGATTTAAATGGGAAAGTACAAATTTAAATGGGAACCTCATTATGAGAATTTTACAAAAATAATCACCTTTGTGATTGGGGTTGTATTTTATATATATAATCGTCCTGATTTGCATAATTTTTAACTTGAATTTTCTCAACCAAATTTAAGATCTTGACAATTTAAGTAAAATATGAAAGAAGTTACATTGAACTTTTATAAGTACTATTCAATATTCATGTCCGATCTGTATGAGATATACATATCCCATACAGATCGGCCACTAATATTGTATTTTTTACTTGCAATTTTCTATAATCATTAGTGTGTTTATACTAATAAAATATTATAAGCAATAACAACATTTTTACAATAACAACTAAAACAACAAAAACTAACAATGACAGTTGATGGATTATAACACATGATCTCATACTTTTTCTGTGTGTTCTGATGAATACAGGCAGCTCTGCCTTGAATGACCTACAAAACAAAATATGAAAACAATGAATAGAAACTAGCGAGTAAACTAGTAAAGAATGCGTCTGTGTTTGATATAAACGATAGGTAATATAAATTTGTAACACGGACCGTAAAAATGTTGACTTAACTTTTCTGACGTTTCGAGCTTTAGCCCCTCGTCGGAGGGCTAAAGCTCGAAACGTCAGTAAAGTTAAGTCAACATATTTTATGGTGTTACAAATTTCAATATATTTCCTATCGTATAAAAACAATAGATGAATGGACAAATGAATGGGGGAGGAGGGGGTACAGGGGTACAGGTACAGGTAATTCCAGAAAGATAATTAGTACATTTAATAAGTGTACGAATCTTTTGAATTTATGTGCATGATAAAAATCTAGTCACTCATTCATTTGTTCATACATGTACATACATACATTCATTTATCTATTATTTCATTCATTCATCTTTTCATACAATCATTCATTTATCCATTCATTCATAATTAGATGCAAAATACCAAATATTACCTATTATGGTCAGGTCCTACTGTACTGTATTTGAATTCAGCAGGCTGTTTGTTCTGCTGTAAGTACTGATGTAATCTAGACTTAGAATTGAAAAAGGTCCAGTTTCCATGAAGATGGGCGTCCAAATCAAGCTCTTCTGCCTACGTTTAAACATTCAAAGAAATAATGGTAAATACAATGTGTTTGATGAATGTAAAACTATCTTAAAATACAAAATTATTACTGGTACTGAATGGCAGTACATTAAATTTACTGCAACATAATTGGGCATATTTTTCCATGTCTGGACACTGTACAATAACATATTAATTTATTATTAATTAAAGATGACAATTACCTCTGCAAAACTTCTTTTATTATACATGCTATAGTGGTAATCTCTATGTCCACCTCCTCCCATGTGACCACCTCCTCCCATGTGATCACCTCCTCCCATTTGACCACCTCCTTCCATTTGACCACCTCCTCCCATTTGACCACCATCATAATTAGGACCTTTGAATGGAATCACAAATATGGTTAAGAGATACTAAATTGGTAAGTAAGAAAACAGGTAAGAATTCAAAGAATTAGGAAAGCAAGGGATGCAGGAAGCAATGTAATGTGAGGAGGCATTATTACCAAACAGTACATGAAAAAGTAGACAAAGTAGAATGCAGGAGAACAAGAAGATAGAGAACAAGGGAGTCCTAGCAAAGCAAATTACAAGAAAGGTGAGCAAACAACAAAACTAGGAAGAATAGATCAAGCCCAAGTGGATAAGAAAGAAAGGAGGGAACCAAGGAAGTAAACAAAGTACTTGTCAAAACAATCCAAATATAGCTATATCTAATTCATACATTTATTAGATTTTACAATTTTAACTTTTGAATACCAGTAGTCATGATCTAATTGTAGACTCAATCATGACAGTATTTGGGAATTAACACACATTAAAGATAGGTATCTATATGTCACCTTGGTTAAAAAGTGGTGGTGGTTGTTGTGACATGTTCTGTTGCATTCCTTGAGGTTTCTGAACCATAGCCTTAGGTGCTTGGGCGACATTAGAGGGCAATGATTGGGGCTTTGGTGCTGCATCACTAATATTCTGATCATCCTGGGAATAAATTCAAAATTGAAAATTTATATAAGTTTCATGGGGGTAAAAAACTCAATAATATACAGTTGACTTTTCTTGAATTACCACTCTTGTAACTTAGCAACCACTTCTTCAACTTCCTGTTCAATTGTTCCTTCAAATATACACTGAAATATCTCTCTTTTGTAAGCAATCATCTCCAATAGAGTTGTAAGTGACCACTCTTTCAATTTGTTGTTAAGTTGTAGCCCATATATTTCTCTTATATATTTTATATTTATTATAATAATTATTTTAGTACGTAGGGAGTCCATATTTCCAAAGAGGCTTTCAATGCCACTATCTCCTGCAAGCAAACACTCTTCCCTGATTACTTAAGAGTATTCGTTCAGAGAGTTAACAATTATATAATAATAAACTTATATTAAAAGAAAACCCAACGTGGATAATTTGACGTTTCGATGGCATCCTGCCATCATTATCAAGAACTTTATTAGGAAATTTGCATACAGATAGAGAATAAACAGAGCTTCAAGTTGCATGTCTATTGCATACAACTTGAAGCTCTGTTTATTCTCTATCTGTATGCCATTGAAACATCAAATTATCCGCATGGTTTTTCTTTTAAATATTATATCAAAAGTCAATCTTAGAAATAGATGTATTTAATGTATTTATTACCAGTATTTCATCAGGAACAGAATCTGCCGGTATAAAGCCAGCACCAATCAGAAAACCAACAAAGTCTCTGGCAGCATTGGTTTCAGCATCTTTCTTATTTGTTGCACATCCAAAACCAGTGTAGTCAAAACCATTTACTTGTACCTGAGGAATGGCAACAACTTTGTCAATATTCTTCATCTTACGTACAATTTACATGTATGTACTGGATCATTGTTTTACATGGAGATAGGGAGTGAGTAATCAGTGGCTGATCCAGGATTTGTAACATTCTACTTCAATCTGTACATACATATACATATACATATTCTTTTAAAGTCTGACTGGCGAGCCAACGAGCTGCCGAGCCACTAAAATATATACTAGTGTCCTTAATGAATTCAATTTCTTGTTCTTTTAAAGTCTGACTGGCGAGCCAACGTGCTGCCGAGCCACAAAAATATATACTAGTGTCCTTAATGAATTCAATTTCTCGTTCTTTTAAAGTCTGACTGGCGAGCCAACAAGCCGCCGAGCCACTAAAATATATACTAGTGTCCTTAATGAATTCAATTTCTCGTTCTTTTAAAGTCTGACTGGCGAGCCAACGAGCCGCCTAGCCACTAAAATATATACTAGTGTCCTTAATGAATTCAATTTCTCGTTCTTTTAAAGTCTGACTGGCGAGCCAACGAGCCGCTGAGCCACTAAAATATATACTAGTGTCCTTAATGAATTCAATTTCTCGTTCTTTTAAAGTCTGACTGGCGAGCCAACGAGCCGCCGAGCCACTAAAATATATACTAGTGTCCTAAATGAATTCAATTTCTCGTTCTTTTAAAGTCTGACTGGCGAGCCAACGAGCTGCCGAGCCACTAAAATATATACTAGTGTCCTTAATGAATTCAATTTCTCGTTCTTTTAAAGTCTGACTGGCGAGCCAACGAGCCGCCGAGCCACTAAAATATATACTAGTGTCCTTAATGAATTCAATTTCTCGTTCTTTTAAAGTCTGACTGGCGAGCCAACGAGCCACTCAAATGATAACGCTCAGAATGGGGCCCTGTATTCTGTAGTCACTCCACATGGAGATAGGGAGTGAGTAATCAGTGGCTGATCCAGGATTTGTAACATTCTACTTCAATCTATATATTTATCATTTAGGTGGTGGTTTGGATATTAAATGGAATGGCCTTAGGCAATAACTATTATATCAATAAGTAGCTGGGTATTCTCTACTTTAGCCTTCAACCATGCCAACCAATAATTTAATGCACAGATAATGAAAGTGAAACTAACTAAATCATGTACCAAAGTGAGATCAAAGGAAGGTTATAACTTACAACTTGGGATGCATCCACAATTATAAGGAAACCCATATATCAATCTTTTTAAAGTTATATTCATTTTGAAACATACAAATCATGACTACGACCATACGATGATGAATTCGCCACAAGGCTTTTAGTGCATCTTTCATGACAAATATAGTAAATTCACACGATATTAACGGCAATTATCAATACGATCTTCGATGTTCAAAATAGACTTACTTGAGAACAAAACTTTCCTCCCTTAGATGGTCTCTCTGTGTAAACTGGTTGTGTCTTTTTCCTGCCACAAAAGGCGTACAAGAAATTCTTCACAATGCCCGCCATCTTGGACGCCGCTAAACGTAAGTGGGGAGGGGTAAGAATTTTGGTTGTAGTTACAACACAGGAAGCCCAAAGTTTTGTATTTTTAAAGATTTGTTGAAAATGTCAATAAAAATCAATATTTTAAAATTTGATTTATAATATTTATGAAATATTATGAAAAATAATTAATTTGCACTTTTAGCAGCATGACAAAAAGTTTAGAAAGAAGATCAGTTAAATAAATAAATTAAAATGTCTTCGTAATACATTTTTCTCTTGAAATAAAACAGATTATTGGCTCAAAAGAAAATACCAACAAAATGCTATACTAACGATTCTAACAATAATATTCAATCAAATAAAAAATTTAAATATTTTAATATTAAAATGTCTGGGGTTCCTGTGTTCTAGTTTAGAATCACGTGCTAATTTCAACCAATCATGTCCCTAGAACGCACCTTTCTTTGGGCGGCTTCCAAGTTCTTTACTTGACCGCTTTACCGCGTTTGGAGACGTCGGTGTATTCAATTTGGTCAATTTTAACTGCGTTTTGTACTGAAAAACATGACTGCTTCGGTACATCCCCGTGAAATACCTATTCTAGAAACTGTCGAGGATATCCAGGAGCGCCGTGAACAAGTTTTACAGCGCTATGCGGACTTCAAAGAGTCTGCGAGGTTGAGAAGAAAGCGCTTGGAGGACGCGAAGAGATATTTCCAATTCAAGAGAGACGCTGATGAAGTCGAGACCTGGATCAATGAGAAGCTTCAGATTGCTTGTGATGAGTCGTGGAAGGACCCAACAAACTTGCAGGTAAAATTTCCAAGCATAAAACCTTTGAATAGTAAGGTTTTTCACCTCTCAAATTATCCTCAGCTGTTTTCATAATTTGCATGCACGCTCGGCCAGCGCCTTCTTCCACTACGCACATAATTTTCGTCAATATTTCAGCTGATTTTTGCATTGAAAAGCTCACAACAGTTTATTCTTATTTTGGAAATATATTTGACAATGTTCTTGGTGTGTAAATTACTTGGATTTGTATTGTGATTGCTTAGTTTTATTGTAATTTCACTAACATAATTTTGTGATCGCGTGTATAGTCTCATTACTCATCAAAGCTGGTTTTCGCATGTTTTTGATTTAATGTTTGACTTTTGAGGTTCGCAATTTTTTGGAGATGGTTTATAAGAATTTTCAAAGCTTATCAACTGATTCATTTCAAAGATCTTTCCTTTGAGTGATGGTTGTGTTGTTTTGCAAAAATTGAAATAAACAGGACCGTCTGGGTTGGCGTCTGGCATAAACATGCAACTTTTCATTGCATGCGTGCACAGTAATCTGGTATTCCCGAAATATTTAATAATTTTATACAGTTTAAACATTTTCAATGTCGAATAAAACATTTTGTACACATTTTTTTTAAAAATTCATGTTTTTGCAAATTTCTTTTCACTAAAAAAACGCACAAATAATTAGGTAGTCTATTCTGGTATAGGACCACACATAGAGAGAAAATTCTGTGTTCTTAAATATATGGATTTTCCTTTATACATATAATCTTTGCTGTGTATTTTGTTATATGTCTTCAGCATTTGCTTCTCATACAACCATTACCAATTTCAGTAATCTAAATCCAGTTTCATTCCATCTTTTGCTCTTTTTGATATAATATTCTAGAAATATTATAAGTGATATCTTTATGATGTCAGGAATTATTTATTTATTAATGTTGATTAATATTGTATTATTTCGACAGGATAAGCTCCAAAAGCACCAGGCCTTTGAAGCTGAGATCTCTGCACACAGTTATGCCATCACTGAACTACAGGGTACTGGTGAAGAGATGATCAGTGAGTCGCACTATGCATCAGAACTTATCAGGGTAAGAGATAGATACTCTTTATTATATTTTTGCAAAGTTAATAACAAAAAGGCCCCTTGCCTGCCAAAATAGTGCACCACATAAGCTATTGATAACTGTCAATCAAAATATGCTGCTGTAATATGAATTACTGATTTTTTTTATCAAGATCTTCAATGTAACTTTTTGATATAATAGGTGAGCCTAGTGTTTACAAGTGTTGGTATTGTGATGCTAATTTGCCAACCATTTTCACAATAGATCTTTTAATATTCTTTGTCTAATAACAATGGTTGGTTGGCAAAACCATATCATAATATATGTCACTGTATGTCAACCTATACTGATGAATGTTATTGTGTTGTTGTTTATTCAGGAACGACTAGACTCGTTGATAAAACTATGGGAGCTTTTACTGTGCAGGTCTGCAGAGAAGGGTCGCATGCTTCTCTTTGCACAAAAGCGTGTGCATTATTTGAGAGAAGTTGAAGAAGTGATGTCATGGATCCACGAGAAGGTGTGTTTTGATCTTCTTCATTTCTATGTAATATAATCATGTTTTGATCTTGAACTTTGAATTTTTTTTAATTCACACATAAATTCCTATTTACACAATTACATTTGAGAAACATGATAAACAATAATTACAAACTACAAATTTACAAAATAAGTGATAATAATATGTATTTGGTGACCAAAGTAGTTCAGACTTTCAAGATGGTCAACACCACCACCACCATCCTATTTTAAAATAGCCCATTTATAATGAATGAAACTTCCATTATCTACAACAATTTCTCTAAGTCTGTGTGCTCTCACATCCACAAAGGACATAAAAGGAAACACATTGCTTACTTAAGTTGTGTTTAAATTAAATGCAAACTGCTTTAAATAGACTATATTTTGGCTATGAGGAAGCTGCATGCCGTTAGTGAACATTGGAACTCTAATTGTCTCATTCAAACATGTTTTGAACAATTTGTTTTATATTAATCTTGGTGTCAAGCTGAATCTTTAATCTTCCGTCAACAGGAGGCAATAGCTACTGTGGAAGAGCTAGGGAGAGATTTGGAACATGTGGTGGTTCTTCAAAAGAAGTTTGATGATTTCCTGAAAGACTTACAAGCCAATGAATCAAGAATCACATACATCAATGACTTGGCAGACCAACTTGCTGAGGAAGGCCATCCTGACATTGAGCTTATCTCACTCAAACAAAGGGTAAACTTCTGATATATATTTATGTCTTCTGCATTTTTGTTTATTATCAAAAAGTGATAAAACTATAGAATAGTTTGTTCTCAAGTTAATAACAGGACAATAACATGACTTTTGGAGGAAATATTGTTTATTGTCTTCAAAAGAAAACCAATGCAACTTTAAACAATATGCATCAGCAACATATGTATATTTAGTAACCATAGGGATTGTTTGTTTCAACAGGAAGTCAATGAAGCATGGGAAAGGCTCAAGAGGCTTGCACTTCTGAGGAAAGAGAAATTGGAAAGTGCTCATGAGATTCACAACTTCTATCGGTAATTGAATTATATATGTGTATTATATATATATTACTATGGAAATCAGTAGACTGGTAATCATGCCCCAAAAATTCCGTCCACGTGACCAATTTTTTTGTACCATGTGATCGCTTCTGCCCAATCATTTAGCTCAAAATTGGTCATGTGGTACAAAAAGACACATCCCCAAGGCCAAATTTTAGTGATTTTCATAGTATGTAATAAATTATTATTATTATTATTATGTGTATTATTATATATATGTATTACAAGTAAGACCTGCATGAAAGAACCAGTGATTTTCAGTTCTGCATGTATTAATAAAATGTTGTTATGTCTTAGTGATGCCGATGAAACCAAGAACTGGATCAATGAGAAAGATAAGGTGTTGTCCTCAGATGACTATGGTAAGGATCTTGCTAGTGTAAATGCCTTGCTCAGAAAACATGAGGCCATGGAACGAGATCTGGCTGCTGTTGAAGACAAGGTAATTAAATAACAAATGATTGGGGTTGGCTTCATTGATTTGTTTACTATTTCTGATTGAATATTTGAATTGTTTATTTGGACTTGTTTATTGGCTGATCATTAATAGGTTGATGGATGTACTGATTGATTGATTGATTGATATATGCACTGATTGATTGATGGATGGGTTGATGTACTGATTAACTGATTGATGTATGTATGTACATACTGATTGATTGATATATGTACTGATTGATTGATGTACTCATTAATTGATGTACTGATTAATTGATTGATGTATGTATGTACATACTGATTGATTGATGAATGAACTGATTGATTGATGGATTGATTGATGTACTGATTAATTGATTGATGTATGTATGTACATACTGATTGATTGATGAATGTACTGATTAATTGATTGATGTATGTATGTACATACTGATTGATTGATGAATGAACTGATTGATTGATGGATTGATTGATGTACTGATTAATTGATTGATGTATGTATGTACATACTGATTGATTGATGAATGAACTGATTGATTGATGTACTGATTAATTGATTGATGTATGTATGTACATACTGATTGATTGATATATGTACTGATTGATTGATGTACTCATTAATTGATGTACTGATTAATTGATTGATGTATGTATGTACATACTGATTGATTGATATATGTACTGATTGATTGATGTACTGATTAATTGATGTACTGATTAATTGATTGATGTATGTATGTACATACTGATTGATTGATGAATGAACTGATTGATTGATGGATTGATTGATGTACTGATTAATTGATTGATGTATGTATGTACATACTGATTGATTGATGAATGAACTGATTCATTGATGGATTGATTGATGTACTGATTAATTGATTGATGTATGTATGTACATACTGATTGATTGATATATGTACTGATTGATTGATGTACTGATTGATTGATGTACTGATTAATTGATTGATGTATGTATGTACATACTGATTGATTGATGAATGAACTGATTGATTGATGGATTGATTGATGTACTGATTAATTGATTGATGTATGTAATGGATGGATGGGTGCATGATTTACTGATTGATGAATATACTGATTCACTGATTGATTGATTATTCTTCATTTGATTGTGTCATTGAGACTTGTATTCAATGGGTGATCAATGATGACCTAATTTATAAGAAGATCATTTGACTGACTGATCATCTGATTGTATTAGACCCTTGTTAACAGTATTGACATTACTGACAGGTAACAGCCCTTGGACAAGAAGCTGGCCGTTTACAAGAAATCCATCCAGAAAATGCAGAGGAAATCTCAGCCAAGCAAGATGAGATAGTTTCTGCTTGGGGAAATCTCAAAGACAAGGTTTGTTCATATCTGTTTTCTTTAGTATTTTAGTGAAAGGCTTTAGACTGGAGACCATAATAATAATATATTGCAATGAATGGTCTGAACCCAGGTGAATGAATATATGTGTTGAAGTAACAATATTGGTTGAAGAATCAATATTTATTATATGATAATCCAGGTGGATGTAGTCCTGAGAAGGACTGTTTGGTCTGACTGACTTTTTGACAACCTTAGCGGAAGTCATCTCCAGAGTCAAGTGAAGATAAATTGTAATAATATAATGTTTAATCACTTATACTCTGTGGTATTCATAAAAATGATCTATTGCACATAACACTAATCTATTAAATGTACTGATAAGGCAAAAACAAACTTATATTATTAGCACGCACGTAGCATGGTCATTTTGACAAGTATGATAGATATGGATTTTTGACTTTTGAATACAAAAATATATGGAAAACGATTAAAAAACATTTAAAAATTTCCTGTCACAAGTCAGCACACCTGCGTATTTGCGTAATAGACACTATGCCCCTGTAGCAGTAAACTCAATATTTTTTTTAACATAAAGAAACAGAACATTTCTTACTTGTATTTTTTGTATAATTATCAAAACGTCTTTTTTTTTGTGTGCTGACTTTAATGTTTGTGTGTTTCTAGTCTGATGTTAGGAAAGCAAGATTGGAGGATTCTTACCGTCTGCAGCGGTTCATTGGTGACTTTAGGTAATAAAATAGATTTTAAATGAAGTGATAATAACAGTGGAAACTAGCGAGTAAACTAGTATAGGCTGAGTCGGTGTTTGATATAACAAGAGGTAATATAATGAAATTTGTAACACCGTAAAAAAATTGTTGACTTAACTTTACTGACGTTTCAAGCTTTAGCACTTTACACCGATGAAGGGCTAAAGTTCGAAATGTCAGTAAAGTTAAGTCAACATTATTTACGGTGTTACAAATTTCATTATATTACCTATTACCGATTGATGGTTGCCATTGGAATTCAAGAGGACACAAGTCTAAAATTCTTGTAATGATTGTTGTTTTATACTGTAATAATTAATATAAAATATATATACTTACAAGTGAATGATTAAAATATTATTATTGTTGTTCTCTGCAGGGATCACTTGTCATTCATCAGTGAAATGAAGGTTGTGATTCAATCTGATGAGCTTGCAAAGGACGTTGCCGGTGCCGAAGCTCTTCTGGAACACCACCAGGAGCACAAGGTGAATGTCTTTTTGTTCTCTACTTTCACAATAACCATAATGCCTTATGTTTTTGGGAGGTAGCTATTGTTATTCAAATCAAACAAACTTGAATTGAAATGTCTATCCCTCCAGCCCCCCAACCCCCTCCCCCACCCCCAAACACAAGGCATTATGGTTAAAGTAGAGAATGATAAGTTGTTTAAAGTATGAAAAACAAACTAAGATTACCAATTCTTCAATTCAAAGTTTTCAATTTTATACCAAATCAGTGGATAGCAAATTTTTGCTTTGGATTGCTTGGCATTGATATTTGGTTTGTGAATATTGTTTTTTTTTAGAAAGTATGTTATTTTTGCCAGGAAAGGAAGAAGAGAAAAACAACAACTCACAAAAATTTATTTGTTGAATGGAAACAACAACAAAATCTAAAACTCCCATACACTCCCATAAACAAACAAATAAACAACAACAACAATAAAAAGTGTCTGTCCATTAATGTCATGCTTATATACTGAATTTTATTTGCAGGGCTACATTGATGCTTCTGAGGATGGCTTCAAGAAGTTCAACGATGATGGCCAAGAATTGATTGATGGTAATCACTATGCTAGTGATGAGATTAAGGACAAGGTAAGAACATCTGAACCTTAGATAATATACAGAATATATTATATGTATAATAATATATGCAGAACACATTTCAATTCATACTATACACTATTTTGTCTCTGACTTACAAAGTGCCTATAATCTCTCTTGATTTGGGTATAACAATAAATAGGTTACATTATAAGTTATAAACATATATATTTATATATTATATATAATATTATATTTGTAAAGGAATGAGGCCAAAAAATAAATTGTGATTTTTTCAATGTGTTTCATTTGTGACTATAGTCTTCATTATATAAACCAACTCATTATCTTCAGTATTATTTTTTTTTATTGAGTATTCCTTTTTTTCAAGCTTGTAAACAACTCAAAATATAGAATATATCTTTTTTTTTCTTTTTTCTTTATTTAATGTAACATATTTATTATATTTTCTTTAGATACCCTGTATAAATATTGTTGAAAATAAATAGATAAATATTATTGAGAATTGTTTTTCATGCTTGGAACCAACGAGTAGTATTAAGTATTTTTTTTTTTCTTGAAGCTTGAAACAATTGAGCAAGAGAAGACCAGCCTCCTGGTATTGTGGGAAACCAGGAAAATTGAGTTTGAACAGTGTCTAGAGCTGCAGATCTTCATGAGAGATTGTGAACATGCTGATGTCATGATGACAAAACAAGAGGTTTGTTAAAACATTGTCAATTTTTAAAATAAATTATTGAATTTATATAATAAATTGTTGATGTTGATGTTATGTTATCAAACAGATGCTGTCAAATTTATAGAGTTAATTGGTTAATTGATGTATAAGAGGATGATTGATATATTGATTGATTGACTGACTGGCTGATATGGTTGATTGGCTGATTCATTGATTGATAAAATATATATTTTTAATTGTATGGTTGATGGATTGATAAGGGGCTGGATCATGATTGATTGTGTGATTGAATTGATTGATTGATACATTCATTCATTGGATGATGATTGATTGAAGTGTTGATTGAAATGATAAATTGGCTAATTGATTGAAAGATGATTGACAGTGTGATTTAAGGGATTGATTGATTGATAAGATGATTGATAAATTGGTTAATTTATTGGATGATGATTGATTATGTGTCATTGTTGTTTCATTATAGGCATTCCTTGCTGATGACAATCTTGGAGATTCATTGGATTCAGTAGAAGCTTTGATCAAGAAACATGAAGACTTTGAGAACTCATTCGCTGCTCAAGAAGAGAAGATCAAGGTAGGGATAAAAACAATGTGATTTTGTAATTATGAAATGTTTCATTATTAGAAAAAATAATAATAATGTGCTGCATGCTTGAACTGCAAATGCAAATGCAGAATGTGAGTACCTTACAAATATTCAGTGGAAATGAAACTTTGAGATTATGATGCCAATAAATGCACATAACTATAGATGGAATGCTGCCTTAATTTAAAAAGCATTCATCAAGTAGTTTTAAAGTTATGAGCATGTAAAGTTTTACATTAAATAAGTCCAAGAAAAAGTCCCATTTCTCTCCAAATTTTGAGATGATTCAGTCATTGTTTTTGTTGATAATGATAAACTCTTGATGCCAAAATTACAGGCACAATAATATCATTCTAACTAATTTTCTCCAAATTACTACTCCAGAGTATTGATGAGTTTGCTGAGCGCCTCATTAGCAGTGACCACTATGACAGTGATGCAGTAAGAGAAAGAAGAGATGCACTCCTGGCAAGACGTGCCAGCATCCAAGAACAATCTGAAGCAAGACGATTGAAGCTTGAAGAGTCTAGAAAACTACAACAGTTTGAGAGAGATGCCGATGAGGTCAAGGTTTGGATAACAGAAAAACTGAAGTCAGCCCAGGATGAATCTTTCAAGGTAATAGTGAAGTTAAATTTAAGATGTTATAATAGGATGATTGTTGAGAAATGCATTTGGTGTATAAGTGAAATACAGATAATGGAGAAAATATCATATGCCCTTAGCGGAAACTGAACCCCACGGTTTCTGCTTTCTAGTCCGACGTGTTACCACTACACCACAAGGACCAATCACGCTGGATATGCAGACAGACAATGTAGTATAGAGCAACTGTGAGGGTCCCCAGGGCAATATTAATCTCTTAGGTAAATTTGAACACCGTAAATGGAAACACAGAAGTGAAGTGAATAACAAATTGAAATGTGTTTGGTGTATAAGTGAAATACAGATGATGAGAAAAATATCATATAATATATAATATAATAAAGGAGATGATTGTGGTAATATGGTGATGATGATGATCAAAATGGAGATCACATTGCTTTTGCAATACCAGGTTTGTCCATCATCTACATCTTTTACATTACTCAATCATTGCAAGTTTTGAAAATTCAATTGATTTCCCATCAGGATCCTACTAACTTGCAAGGAAAGTCTCAAAAACACCAGGCATTTGAGGCTGAACTGAATGCCAATAGAAGCCGTTTGGATGCTGTAGATGGCACAGGCCAACAGCTTATCTCCGAAGATCACTATGCCTCAGAATTGATACAGCAACGATTGGATGAGCTCCATGAACTGTGGAGATATCTCTTTGAGTGTTCTGGACACAAAGGTATGTGTCAGTTTACAGTGCGACACACCTTACCGTGGCCACCTAATTAATGTTTTGTACAAGTTAAACAATCAGACAGTGAGAATTTGACCTTAATATAAAAGACACGCCAAGTGTCGAAACGGTAAACACTTTGAAATGTTCAAAGCGAAGACAAGAGTGAAGTAAATAAGTGGCTGAAAAACCTCCCAAGGTGTTTAAATTTGAAAAGGTGTAGCAAATAATTTGAAAAGAGAAACTTTTGAATTCTAAGCTAACTTGTACAAAACTTTAATTAGGTGGCCACAGTAAGGCGCATTATGCTGTACATAAAGTATTGACCTTCTAAATGGTGTAAAAAAAATATGCAGAGGTAATGAACCTGAAATATTTTTGTTCTTAAATGTAAACTAGGCTGTGTCTGTGTATAAGCGATAAAAGGCATAAAATCGAAAAAATATGTTTTTTAAAAGGAAATTTGTAACACCTTAAAAAAATAAAAATGAATTACTGGCATATTTTTTCCTAGTTAAATGAATCACTTATGCACTAAAATGTATAGTTCATTATATTCTTGACATTTTTATCATCATCATTATCACTGTTGTGTAAATCATCATCATCATGAACAGTGAACATCTTTAAGAATCAATTTTATCACCAACAATACCCCAAATCGAAATATGGCGACCAATTTGAATAACAATTGTTCTTGACTACCCAGCCTCGCATACATGTGAAAACTCTATTGTTTTCCAACTTGAACACGAGGCTAGACAGTCAAGAACAATAAGACAGGGTTCATGCTACTCCTTAAACACCTTGAAAACTCCTTAGATTTGATTTACGTTTTTAAGGGCACTTGAAAAGCCCTTGAATTTTAGAAAACCAGCAAAAACTCCTTAAAAACTCCTTAATTCTAGCAAAAGTAGGGTAAATATTCTAGTATTGCAAATTAAAGTTAAGTAACAATTCTAGTATTGTACATCATTTTCATAAATTCGTAAATTTTCGTATATCAAAGTTGTCGCAAAAAGTGCTTAAAAATTACTTTTTGGTCCCTGAAAACTCCTTGAAAACTCCTTAGATTTTGTTTACTGACATCAGCACGAACCCTGATAAGAGTACGTCATATTTCGATTCCATCTATGATACCAACATGAACACAATCATCACCAATGTCATCTTAATGTCATCTTCATCAGTTTTGTTATTATATGTATTAAATACTTATGACTTTATGTAGGCAAAAAACTGATTGAGGCTTCCCAGCAGCAGCAATTCAACAGGTACACAGTCTCAATCAATTTTATTTTCAAAAATTTTAATCATAATTCTTTAAATTGTCCAGATTTCTGGTTTTTAGATGGTTGTCGCTATGACTTTATATAATCTTTTATAAGATATTTAATATAAATTCAGCTTAACAGCTGCTTATGTATTATTTTGATAAATCTTTAACTCAATAAATTCATTTTGTTTACAGGGGAGTAGAGGACATTGATTTGTGGTTCAATGAGGTTGAAAACTTGTTACAGACTGACGACACTGGAAAGGATCTCACTTCTGTGAAAAACCTTCAGAAGAAACATGATATGATTGAGTCTGATATCATAACCCGTGTGGTGAGTTGATTATGTCAAAATACTCCAGTTCCATGCCTAGAGCAGATTTGAATAGGCACTATGAAAATATTGTTAATGATAATGATAATAATCACTGTTTGAAAAAGGGGCATTTGCACAGGGAATGCCTTAATTAAATTAGAATATGTTTTCTGTTGTTAATGATAATATTTTGTGTGTTCTTTGCTTGAAATTTGGGCCTTTTTTATACAACAATATGAGGCTTTCCCATTGCAAAAGTTCATTCCCATTAATACTTTTTGTTACCTGTTCACCATTTGTTGTATAAACATTTAGAAGTACTACAATTTTTTTATTAGACATATTTGTAGTATTTCTAAAAGATTGTATTCACTTTTCATTCATTTGTTGTATTTTAATAAGTTAAATGAAACATTCTTATAAATTGTATGTTGTTGTTATTGTATTAACTTTGTGTATTATTAAATCTACAATTATTCTTTCATTTGTTTTTTAAAACAGGAGAAAATTGAAGCTGTCAATGCGCAATGTGCCATATTTGAAGAAGCAGACCACTTTGATGCCCCAACCATTAAGCAGAAGAAAGAAATCTTGAATGAAAGATACCAGAAACTGCATGCCCCACTTCAAGCACGAAAGGTTCAGTTGCAGAACGCTGCACGACTGAAGCAGTTCTTACATGATGTGGAGGATGAACAGGCATGGATTCGAGAGAAAGATCCTATTGCCTCATCTACCAACCTTGGTAAGTTTGAAAATGAATAGTCTGAATTACAGTCAACACATGAACACACATCCTCGGAATCCAGGGGTAATCTTCTGTTGCTTGTTTCTCGCTTCCAGAAAAATACCCCTGGGAACGTAGTCTGTTGGAGCTTGTTCTGGAAGTCAAACTTCAGCTCTTTCCTGATTGGTCGACCCGCTGAGGTTGACCAATGAAAATCAAGATAACCATTCAAAGGAAGTCGTTAAATAATAGTTTGAATGGTTATCTTGATTTTAATTGGTCGACCTCAGCGGGTTGACCAATAAGGAAAGAGCTAAATTTTGACTTCCGGAACAAGCTCCAACAGACTACGTTCCCAGGGGTATTTTTTCTGGAAGCGAGAAACGATTGACAGAAGATTACCCCTGGGTTCCCAAGGATGATGAAAACTAAACTTAATATTTGAATATTGAAATCGAATAATCAATTGTTCAAAAAGGAATATTCAGCTACACCTAATTGCAAGAACATTGTCCTAACATTTGTAATTTAACAGGTAAGGAATTATTAAAAGACAAAAGAAAATCACTCAAGCTGAACTCTTTCTTTTGTTATTCCTTGAGCTTCTTTTGTCTTTTAATGAATTCCTATCCCACTAAATTACAAATTTCAGGACAATGTTCTTGCAATTACAGTAGATGTATACAAATTGAATATTCGAATCTTTGGTTTCAAAGTTGAAAATATACATAATCCAATAATAGAAAATCTATTTTATATTTCCAATTACATTTTATAGTCTGAATCATGTATACCCATGAATGGAGTAATAATCTCCTTTTTTTGTTTTCTCTGAAGATGACTTCCACTCAGGTTGTCAGAATATCAGACACTAACACCAACAGTCTTTCTCAAGGCTACTTATAGCTGGACAATCATAACACATCAACATCCAATTAACTATTCCGTTTTACTATTTAATGCACTGTAAAACATTATTTCTTTTTAACATGCTTTCATATTTTTGTGTTTATAGGCAAAGACTTGTTTGGAGCCCAGAACCTTTCTAAGAAACATCATGCTCTTATGGTAAGGATAGGCTATTTGTACTTGACATGTCTTTGTGGATATGGAAAAAAGTATTTTGTTGTAGTTTGTAGTAGAGCAAAACGGTGATTATTGAGAAATGTATTTCTCAAGATTGTAATGGACAAGGATAGTAGAGAGTTGGTAATGAAGAGAGAAATAGCTTCCTATATGAACGAAAGGACTAGGGACTCGTTATGCTAATTGAAAGTATGTTAATTAAGGAGTTGTATATAGTTTGAAAATATTTTTTAATTTTGGTTAGACCATTATGGTCTAAGTTCAACTCAAGTAACATTGTTTGAATATAGTTTTAATCATGTCATCTCGATATAAGAGTATTTTTTGTTTTATTTTGATAATAAAATTGAGTTGTGGACTTGGGCCAACCACTGCATACTGTGTGCTGTGTTTTCTGGGACTTGAGAGAATACTAGGAAATAATATGAATTTCTAGACCAATCTTTGGCGCATATTTATCCTAATGAGTAATATAATGCTTGTATAATATATAGTTTGTTCTCTTTTTTAGACTGAAATTGCTGGCCATGAACCCCGCATCAAGGCTGTTGAGGACAGTGGACTACAGATGCTCAATGAAGGTAAAATCTATAGATATTGTTGTTTTTACTTGTAAGGAAAGGTAAAATCTATAGATATTGTTGTTTGTACTTGTAAGGAAAGGTAAAATCTATAGATATTGTTGTTTTTACTTGTAAGGAAAGGTAAAATCTATAGATATTGTTGTTTGTACTTGTAAGGAAAGGTAAAATCTATAGATATTGTTGTTTGTACTTGTAAGGAAAGGTAAAATCTATAGATATTGTTGTTTGTACTTGTAAGGAAAGGTAAAATCTATAGATATTGTTGTTTGTACTTGTAAGGAAAGGTAAAATCTATAGATATATATTGTTGTTTGTTCTTGTAAGGAAAGGGAATTATGTAGACCTGATCAATTATCTTTCAATCTACAGATCATTTTGCCTCTGATCAGATCAGGGAGAAGATGGATGATCTTGAACAGAAATGGAATGACTTGAAGGTATAAACTAGAATCATCTAATTTAGCTCATTCAGTTGAATAATAAAATCAAAGTAAATACTTAACAATTATCCACCAAAGGTTAGGTGAATATCAATGAATAATAACCAAGACAAAGTAAAGTTTTTTCATTGATATAACCAAGGGTGTTAAATAACTAGATTAATAAATAGCTATAGCTATTAGATATTTGAAATATGTAAACATATTATCCATCTAGTCATTAGCCTGCGTAGCGGCTCTTGGGGGGATTGGGGAGAGGAGGGGGAATGAGGAGAGGGGGGAGGGGAGGGGAAGAGAAGAAAGGGAGAGCCTGCAGGCTATCTAGTCATAGACAGTAAAAATATAGCATGAGAAGGACTGGATCAAGTAAAACTATCTTTACCTGTCTATGACAAGCCTTTCTAGTAAAATTATATTTTGCTAAATACAGAAGAACAAAAACCTTTTTCCTGGTGATTAGATAATAAACAACTTATTAGACAGTTTGATGTGTAATATGGCTGGATATTTTACTCGTTAACTTGCATTTTGACTCGCCTAAAGGCAAAATACAGCATCTCACTCATAAAATAACCAGCCATATTATGCATCAAACTGTCTAATAAGATATATATTAAATATATAACAATATACACCTATTTCAATTAACGTTGTCCATCTGGAATGGTTGATCTGATACCGATAGGAATTGTGGGAGTTCTTTAAATTTCAAATACATTGTTTTAATCACACTTGAATGGTGCTGAACTACAGATAACAGTATTTCAGAAGTAAACATTAATATTCCAGCGTGATTATAATAGTGTATTTGCAGTTTAACGAGCTCCCACAATTCCTATCGGTCTCAAATCAACCATTCCAGATGGACAACGTTAATTGAAATAGGTGTATACAACAAATATCAAAGTGTGAGATACAAAGCCATTTCTTACCAATGGTTTCTATTATATTCACCTTATGTTAATGAATATTTGTATTTTTAGGACAAAGCCAATGTCCGTAAGGGTCACCTTGATGACTCACTGCAATCCCACCAATACTTGGCTGATGTGGACGAGGCTCAGTCATGGCTGCAAGAGAAAGAACCTATTGTTACTAGTGAAGACTATGGCAAGGATGAAGACAGTGCACAGGTAAGTTTCAACTAAATGGATACAGTCATTTGAAAAAACATTGCCGCTGACTGACTACGCGACTACCCCAAGCGGGAGTATGGGTAAAAATCACTGAAGCAATACATGTTTAGCACGCGCTATAGAATATGCTGCAATATGGTGAGTACATGAATGAATGTATGCCTCCGCTTTCAGTGCAAAGAAATAAAACATTATATAGAGCGTGGAGATATTGACAAGTAAATAGCTACTTCTCCAGTTTTCATGCAGCAGATTTGTGTCATCCAAATCAATCAATCGATTCGCCATCATAAATCTAATAGAAACAAGGCACTGTGAGCTCAAGATGTTGATAATATATGCAACTAACTGCTTCAGTGATTTCTACCCATACTCCTTTTAGGTCTAGTCTTTAAATGAATGGGTAGATGGATGGATAAATGAATGGAAATACTAAATGAAAAAAGAGAATGTAAAAAAAGTTTTGAGTAGGACTATGATCTAAAATAAATTTGTATGTATATTTCAGGCAATGCTCAAGAAACATGAAGCCATCATGTCAGATCTTGAGGCTTATGGTACTGTTATTGATGGATTGAGGGACCAGAGCAAGGAGTGCAAGGTAAGATATTACGATGAAACATTTACATATCTTATATACCTATAAAATATAAAATAACATCAAACAACATGATGTGAAATATTCAGTCAATGTGATTAAAGTGCCTATAAACCCTGGCTGTTTGCTATTTCTATTAAAAGTAGTGGTCCTATATAACAATTTTCCAAAAGAATAAAATACTAAGATAAAAACTGTGCATTTTATAGAGGTTTGAATATGCCCAAAAAGTGTTGTTTGGGCTTCCTGTGTAAAAAAATCGGAGTTTACTGATATGAGCTGGTGACAATATTGATGAGGTAGTGTCCAGGATAGAAACTATTGAAACTTGCAAGACGCTATACCAGACACTACATCATCGATATTGTCACCAGCTCATATCAATAAACAGCCAGGGTTTATAGGCACTTTAACGTTGTCCATGAAAAAGGCACTAAACAAAATGACACTACTTAGGTTTGCTCTAAAAGCTCAATTCTAGCATTAATTATGACAGATTTCATAATTCTTATTCCATGTTCACTGTTATGTTACATCAGTTTAAAATTGAAATTTCAAGTGCTGAAAATGAATAAACAAAGAATCATGTGTCACTTGTTGTAGTGTTAGTCTCTACTTTACATGGACAAAGTTAACAACATAGATTGTATGTACAAATGTATACACCTATTTCAAAAAACGTTGTCAGAGGGAGATCTGAATCTGCAATCTGAGACTGAAATGATTTCAGGAAAATTGCGTACTGCTAAAACCAGGCCTGGCCCTGTTGTTTTTTTTGCGCTTAGCACCTTCAGATTTATATTTACCGTCGCCATATCCGAAGCCAGAAAGTGCACGCAATGAGAAAAAACTGCCGTACCCAAAACTCATTTCGGTCTCAGATTGCAGATTCAGATCTCCTTCTGACAACATTTTTTGAAATAGGTGTATATAACAGGTTCCCATTTAAATCTGTACTTATGCAAATTTTGTTGATGTGTGCTAAACACATAGATCAACCAATCGGAGAAGCTCACTTCAGGAATAGTATAATCTGATTGGTGTGATCTGTGTGTTTAGCACACATCAACACAATTTGCATAAGTACAGATTTAAATGGGAAAGTACAGATTTAAATGGGAACCTGTTATATGGAAAAATGTTTTAATTATGTACATGTAGTTCATGTAGTATGTTGTGTTAGTTGCATCCAGGAGGTCACCACTTGAGATCTTGTCTGGAACAACTTGGCTCCTTAACTTCTTTTGACCTCAAGGGAAGACCCTACTGTACAGAGTTATTTGAATGACTACAACAATGAATATTAAAAAAATACAAATTTGCATGTTGTGAAAAACTTGTGTCAGTGTCAAATATAAGACACTGTTAAATCTGTGAATGTATTAGTATGTACTGCAAGAATACTCTCAGTTGTTTTATGTAATTACGATACCAGGGATTCAACCATCTTTTCTCTAATGTAACTCAGAATACTTGTCATGCAGAAATGTTGTTGGTGTATAAAAATACATTCTTGCAAATTAGTAATAATTTATGAGAAAAAAGTGGTGTTAGTCATTTGATGAGAATATGATTTTCAGTTATTGATGTTTAATATATTATCTATTTTAGTCTTTGACTCCATCTACTGACATCTCAGACAAGGAATGTGTTGTGGCTCTCTATGATTACCAAGAGAAGACTGCAAGAGAGGTGTCTATGAAGAAAGGAGATATTCTCACTCTACTCAATGCTAGTAACAAGGTAAGTTTACTAATTTTTTTTAGATTTAAAGTGAAATAATTACAAACTAATAGTTTTTGGGTCAAAACACGGTATTTGGAATGTTACAAAAAGACAAAACTTTACCTCTAGTTACTTAACTGTAGAATATTTTACCATAATTGCATGTTAACATCACAGATACTACCAGTACTACAGGCACACGAGAGTAAACAAATATACAAACATCTGTAACTTGGTCACAATAGAAAATATAGAGTGTTACGGAGAGGAACAGAGAAACCAAAATACCATGTTTTGACCCTTTTATTTAGTGGCTATAAATGTAGTCAATATCACTTAACCAGAAACATCAAATAAAAATGAGAATAATACCTTATTACAACTTTGACTAATACTCACTAAAGATGCGGTTTTACAGGAAAAAGATAACTTTGAACCAAACATTTTTCAACTTACTTCTGCAGTCATTAAATCAGAAATGTTTGTTTGTGACACAATACTTTCAACATTTCTTTTGCTTGTAAACTTGTAAATTAGTCCGCACAAGTAAGAATTTTATATAATTATGAATAAAATAGCTCAAAGCTATATTTACACTAGCCCAGCTACATTTAAAGAGGGGATTTAATTGTTTTGATATTTATTACTTTAACTTTTGACATTTATTACTTTAACTTTTGACAGGGATCTATTCTTACTGCCAGGTCTAAATATTTGCAAAATAATTCAACTAAATTCACTAAAATGAGCATGTGAGCCAAGGTGTGTGCTAAAACATTTAGTGGTAGTGAGTGTGAGTCTGAGTTTCCCCAATAATAAGGGCACTTGTGTCTGGCTATAAGATTGAGCATTAAGAAAGGGATGTATTTTTTATTTATTTATTGGATAAATAATAATAGTACAGTATATAGAGCAAATATTGAAAATACACTCTCTGTCTTCCAGGACTGGTGGAAGGTTGAGACTAATGACCGTCAAGGTTTTGTCCCTGCTGCTTATGTGAAGAGAATTGACTCCCACAAGGCATCCCAAGAACTGCTTTCTCAAGTCCCTGAGATTGACTCAGTTGCCCAGCAACAACAAGCACTTGATGACAGGTAAATAGACTTAACCCTTTGACTACTACGGCGCCCGAAACCGGCCGTAAAAAACGACCTTGCTTTGAAAAATTCTAACTTTTTTAAACAAGCCAAATTTTCCCAGCCGTTTGAATGTTAGTAAGCACTAGGAAGTTTTTCAAATTTTCATAGCATGTCAGTCAAAAGAAACAAGCAATTTTAGCACAAAAATTCCATATGAACTTTAGGAAAGTCAAAAATGACCGTTTTTGCCTTATTTTTCAATAGTGAAAATCACACTTTTTTGACCTTGGATTTTGTATCGAAAAAAATCGTTTTTAGACGAAAAGGCCGTTTTCACAACAAAATTCAGTCCTTGTGCTATAGCTATGGCAAGTTTTTTCACTTTTTTTCACTTCACGAACTGAGCTGCGGTCGTTTGATTACGGCCATTTTGATACGCACGTGTTTTCAAGTATTTACGACTGCAAAGCATTGTGGGTAACCATGACAATTTTCCACATGGAGTACTCCCCACCGTCCTTTTATAATTTTTTTATAAGTCTAGGGTCACCTCGGTTTTCTGCCAAAATTTCGCGCTTGTTGTGTTCCTCTATCATCACAACTTCGATAAATAACCGCGGCAGGTCCGAGAATTTGCCTTTAGTCGAACTCCAAACCTAACTTTGTTCTAAGCCCGCCAAAACCGAATGAACCAAACATCGATCATTTTTTGCTGACAAAGTGAGATTCCTCGCTGATTTCTTCCAGAAAGTGAGCTCTTTGCTACCTTGAAGCTTAATGATGCTCTTCCAGTAGTGACTAAAGGCAAAATATGACCCTAAAATTAACGAAATTCAGATTTAAGCCAACTTTGAGCCAGTGTAAATATCCAACGATGCTTTCAAACGATCTAAAAGTCATGTGGCCTGAGAACTTGAGCCCCTGAGATTACAAAACAGCAGCACTTTCCATGGTAACGCCAAATATGGAGTCAAGAAATCCTACGGATCGTTTATATCCAGAAAATCGCTCAAAAATGTCAAAAAAGCCCAGTAGTCAAAGGGTTAAACAGTTTGTAGAAAAATAATTGTGTCAAGGAGTGAGAGTGACAGGATTTTTTTATTACAGATTCTGAAACATACTACATATAGAAATATTTTACATATAGAAACATACAGAAAGTAGACTGAAACAGTTTTTTAAAAAATGATTGTAAATTAGTATAATATATTAGTGTCAAAGAGTGTGAGTGACAGCATTTTTTTACAGATTCTGAAGCATACTACATAATATAAAAAAAAACATTTTACACACAGAAACATACTTGAAGTAGATCGAAGCAGTTTGTAGAAAATGATTTTAAGTCAATGAAATGTGTTAGTGTCAAAGAGTGAATGTGACAGGATTTGTTTTACAGGATAAAATTGTCGTTGCTTGCATGCTTGCCAAGCGAGTGTTCAATTCACTGGGCCACTGACTAGTTGAGGCAGAATTTTAAATGTAAAAAATACCAGCCATTTACACCTTTTGACACTAATACACTTCATGTACTTATACCTACTGACAAATCACTTATAGAAAGACCAATAGTTTAGATTGTGGAAAATACAGTATGTTGTACATATTAATGCAACAAACAAACAAAAAGAATAAGGTCATCAAACGAAAAGCTGCAGAATTGCCATAAAATTATATCTACATAAATGTAAAACTAGGAGAGAGAAATATTGCATCATATTTTATCATGTTTTAAGGTATGATGAAATGATGAAGAAAGGAGAAGAAAGAAAACAAAAGCTTGAAGACTCCATCCATCGTTACACTTTACTACGAGAGGCTCATGAACTGGAATCATGGATCAATGACAAGGTTGGTTGGTTTAAAATGAACTCAGCAGCATTTTCAGATTTCCCTATTTTAATCTAAATATTTAATCATTGCCATCATCATCAATACCATTGGGAGTACCATTGCCATCCTCTTGATCATGATCATGATTATCACACACATTGTCATTACTATCATCATTACCATCATTATTACCATCATCATCATCAATGCCATTTGGATTACAATTGTCTTGACCTTGATTATGATTATCACTACCTGCATTGTCATCATCATCATCATCATCATCATCATTGCAACCATTATCATCACCAGTAATTATATTTTTATATCATCATCATCATCATCATCATCAAGATGAAGATTATTTTTTATGACCACCATCATTATTACTATATTTTTAACTCATTCCTTTCCTTTGTCCCATCCATCAGGAGGCCATTGTAACCAGTGAAGAAGTTGGTAAAGATTTTGAACATGTTGAAGCCATGCAGAAGAAGTTTGATGACTTCCAGAAGGACTTGTCAGCCAATGAAGTACGTATCAAAGAACTGACAGTCCTGGCTGAGAGACTCAAGGAAGAACATTACACAGAGTATGAGATGATCCAAGAAATGATTGAGAAACTCACCCAGAAATGGAAAGATCTTAACCACATGGCTGAACAACGTAAAGAGAATTTGGACAGTGCTCAAGAAATCCAGAAATTCCACAGAGATGCTGATGACACAAAAGCTTGGATTTCTGAGAAAGACACAGCCCTGTCATCATCTGACTATGGTAGAGACTTAGCCAGTGTACAAGCATTACAACGTAAACATGATGTACTGGAAAGAGATCTTGCTGCTCTTGAAGAGAAGGTCCGTCAACTGAACATTGAGGCTGCTCGGCTCACCTCAACACACCCTAACATGTCCCATGACATTGAGTCTAAGAGATATGAACTGGAAGAAGCATGGGCCAATCTGAAAGACCAGGCTGCAGCAAGAAAGGGAAAACTACTTGATTCATATGACTATCAACGCTTCTTGAATGAATACAAGGACCTTATCTCATGGATCAATGGTATCAAACAGTTGGTCTCTTCTGATGAACTTGCCAAGGATGTGGCTAGTGCAGAGGCTTTGATTGACAGACATCAAGAATACCGTGCAGAAATTGATGCACGTGATAGTACATTCCAAGCTTATGATGAATTTGGAAGAGAACTGCTTGAGAAAGAGCATTATGCCAGCCCTGACATACAGGAGAAGCTTGAAAAACTGGCCGAAGAAAGAGATGAACTTGAAAGAGCCTGGCTTGCAAGAAAACAGAGACTTGACGAGTGTCTTGAGCTTCAGCTCTTCAACCGATCAGCAGAGCAACTTGAAGCATGGATGGCAACTCGCGAAGAGATCATTGAAAAAGAAGAGGATACTGAAGGTGAAGGTGCTGATGCCTTGATCAAGAAGCATGAAGACTTCACTCGTGCCTTGAAGATCCAAGAGGAAAAGGTTGGAAACCTGAAGGCAAACGCTGACAGACTCATTGAAGGCAACCATTATGATTCTCCTGCAATTGCTGAGAGAATTGCCGCTGTACTTGCAAGGTGGGCTACCCTGAAGCAAGCCCTGGTTGAACGCCGATCTAAACTAGGAGAATCCAAGACAATCCAGCAGTTTAGCCGAGATGCAGAGGATGTTGAAGTGTGGATAAGCGAGAAACTGCAGACAGTTCTAGACGAGTCATATAAGGACCCTACTAATCTACAATCCAAGTTCCAGAAACATCAAGCATTTGAGGCTGAAATTGAAGCTAATAAAGAGAGAGTTTTGGAGACAACCAATCTTGGAGAAGGTAGGAAATGATGCCAATGATGTCATGTTATAGAAACATAAAAACACTATTGCCATAAATATTTTTTTGTTTATATGGTTATATTGTTTTGGGTAGAAGGGGTGTTGGGGGAGAATTTTTAACTCAAAATGTGTTGTTATGAGATTTGTATTTTTTTTCATCAACTTTGACCAAAATTGCTGCCTTATTTTATGTTAAATTTCTATTTACTAAATCATTATTGAAAATGACTTGTATTATTCTAACATTGATAATTGTCTGTTCTGGAAGGTTTGATAGAGCAGAAGAAGTGTGCTGGTAGTGAAGTGATTGTCCGTGAACGAATCACGAAAATTGAACAGTCATGGGAACAACTGGTCACCATGTCGCAGAAAAAGACCCAGCACCTTATGGAAGCCAATCAACAGCAACAGTTCAATAATAACATTAAAGATCTGGACTTCTGGCTTGGAGAGGTGAGTTGGTAGTTATATAAAGAGAGATGTAGCTACTTAGAAATAAAAAACAATATAAATAATGAAGGTTACAAAACAATATAATACAATCAACCTTATTTGAAAAGGGTATCACATGACAGTACATTGTACACTAAAACAAACTGATTACTTAATGGCCCTAAAGGTTGTACATAGGCAATGTAGGT